>APFE030139284.1:0-22770 GCA_000404065.3 Pinus taeda | reverse complement strand
AGAAATATGACAAGATATATGAAGGTTTATGAAGCTCATATCTATGATACCGGTATATGAAGAAACTATGCTACCAAGATTTCCTTCTTATACATGAAAGAAATACAAATTACATCAACAAAGTTGACCTATCTAATTCACGGTGGTCTGCAAGATCTGAAGTATCTTTGTTAGAGGGAAATGATACATGTCAACTGAAGAAAAATTCAAAGGATTAGATCTCTACAAGGATGGATAAGGTAATATTGAAATAGTTATGCATAATCTTTGTTAATTTTCAAAGAATGTATTATGTCAAGTATAGTTCATATAATACTAAGATAATAATCCAATGCTCTCTTGAAGGAAAGTAGTAGTACATCATAAAAAGGGTTTGTGTAGATATATTTTAGATATCATTGATATGTTAGTGTTTGAGGTATTTTATTGCATACAAATACTACGTTTCTAAAATCAAGGAATGAAATTAATTCCATCTCACATATAGAGATATTGCTAATGACATTTCAGGGTTTGCAACTAACTCATTAATATGCTTATAAAATTTTCAAGTCTGAAATGGTATACCTCGGAGACATTGGAGAATCTAAGGTTTGTAAAACATAGCAAGGGTTTGAATTATAAAACCCTAGGAACAAAACCCTAACTAATCATTTCCACTATAATAAGATCTAGACCTTGAAGATGACAAAAATGACATCAACCTAATGTGGGAATAAGGTTGGTGAATAGGTCCAAGATTAAGAGGGAGATGACCTCGCTCAAAATTATAAGTACTCTAGATCACCTTTCTTTGACTACTAATATTGTTATTTTTTCTACGCAATTTGCTTTTTTTCATTTCATAGTCTTCTAATAAAGTTCACAAGTCAAAACAAGAAGTATCTAAGATTTACTGGTAGATGGAAGAATTGGAAGAAAATAGCAAACACAATAGACGTAATTGAAGAAGGAGAAAGAATTATGAAGTATACATCAAAAGAATTCAATTATATGGTAGCATGAAAGCAAGACTTAATAAAAGGAAGAATAGGGAGTTACAAGATCTTGGATGTATACAATACTACTTGAAGTTTGGAAAATAATCTTGTGATTAAAAGGATAGATTAAATATTTATGACAATACCATTTAGCAAGAAGTTGAAGAGTTATGATATTGTTGATACATAATAATACCAACATTTTATTGATTCCCTCATATATTTGATTCAAGAACATAACAATTGGGTTGATGTTGATAGAGATACTACTCATGGTTGGGAGCTAATATGATTTCTTAGAAGAATGTGAAGAAGAAGCAATTCGAAGGAAGAAGATGTGAAGGTTGGTACAATCAACTATGAATAAGTTTGATTCCATAAGATGTTTGACTAACTATTTGAAGACATGTTGAATTCAATTATAATATTTATCAAAGCTACATGAAGATTGTTAGATAACTAGGAAGGTCAAAGTCACCTTTATGATTCAAATAGTAGCCAAAAGGTTACAACATATCACCATGAAAGAACATGTAACTGATGTAAGGGAAGTATAAGTACTCCTGGAAAAAGCTTGGGCGTGTGGATATCTCCTCCCTAGTTGAGAGGGAGTGAGGATATCCTCCCTAGTTAAGAGGGAGTGAGGGTGGACACCATGTTCTCCATGTGTCATGTACTATGGTCAGGACTAACACTTGTAAGCCTAGTGCATGAACAATGGTAGGGAGAATCATGGATTGGATAAGAATCAAGGACATACATTCTTCAGTCATGTATTATGGTTGAATATGATTAACATCCTAATTTGTATACATGGACTTGGTAAAGAATGGTCTTGAGGATGTAATTTTTATTGGATAAGGAAATAATCTTGTGAGGTCATACCTTGGGAACACTCAGGTGGGGTACGTATCTTGAAAGGTAGTAGTGTCTAAATTAATGCCTCCTAGCATTGTTCTCTATTCTAGTAGAGAGATAGTGTACTTTTCAGGGCTTTAGTAGTTTTAAAATTTTAGTTATGATGATGTAATCATCATTGATTCGTATCAATCCAGATCCTTTCTTATATGAAAATTTCAACTTGAGAATATCATGTTGATTCATTATGAATGCCTCCCTAATTAAGAGGGAGTGTTGAAATTGTAACTAGTGTCTCTTCATAATGTAATGTAATTTTATCATTGACATATTCATTATTATTATATTTTATTTTTGTTGAAAGAATGTTCTTCGTGATAAAAAAGTCAAATAGAGTCAAAATAATTTATTATGAGTCAAAAATAAAATGTATTTGAGTCATGTCCCATTCGGAAATTTGTAAGAAAAAGAAGTTTGTATTTTTGTTTGAGTTAAAGTCCACCAAATGACCAAGTCATCTCTCCTTGGAACAAGTCAGCCTAGTCATCCAAGAGCTACCTATTTGATGTCCTAGACAACTATATATAAGATGTGGTTGGACTCATTTGGTAGATCATCCAATCATACAACAAGAAGTACATCTAAACCCTACGAAGGAAATCAAGGAGAAGAAGTCAAAGGAGAGATAAATAATTTTATTGACCAAAAAATTTTTATGTGGAAAACTCACACATGTGAGGACATAATTCAATGTATAGGTTGAATTTTCTACAATACTGTAAGCCCAAAATTTCAGGGGCCGAAATTTTAGGGAGTTGACCAATTTGACCTATGTTGACTTTGACTTTGGAGGTGACTTGGAGGAGGGATAGGCTTGGAGTTCTAGTGGAATTTATGGTCTTGGTCTTAGTCTTGGATATCTCATTTTGTTCTAATTTTATAAGAGAAGGATTGTTGGGTTTCCCCCTTGTGTGGTTTTGTCCTAGCTTGGAGCCTAATTTTGGTCTCTCTTGTCTCTTTGTTTTTATTCAAACACTGAACATCTGTATAATTTATTGATGAGGAACACCTAAGAAGTAATAAGAAGAAACTAAGCATTCACAAATAATTATCAAGTAAGAGGAATCAAGCCTTATCTATCATATTCTTAGTTTCTCAAAAATCCATACTCTTCACTATCGTACTCCACACATTGAAATTAACTCAATACTAAACACATGACATGTTTTAAGCTTCAAGACATTAATTTATCATGTTAGGATTCTATTATTGAGAGATTTATGTCTAAGATCTAAAACTCTTTTCAAGTGTTCATTTTCATTTTAATAAATAACATGACATTAGATATAATACAAAGGCTGAAATCCTATGTTCAAAAAACTATACAAAAAATCATCACAAAATTGGAATAGACTTAGAATTGGAACACAATAAGCATTATTTATGCTTGATAAGTATTGAAGAACAATAAATACAGTTACAGTGACAAGAAATGTATATAGATTCAAATTCCAATTACCATAGCTATAATTCAAATATATACAACATCATATTCCAAACATTATGTTAGGATTGTTCACAAATTTGATGAACAAAGTCAAAACTGGAACAACCAAAATTGAAATCTTGATACGTAATCGTAAAATTAACTGCATTTGTCCCAATCAGAAATAGGATTTGGATCACGTGAATAGTAATATGAAAAATGCATCTGTAAGGAAAAATAAGAATTTGTATACAGGAATTAGCTTAGGTCATGGTAACTCAACCAAAAATGTTAAATAATTTAAGACTAGTAAACAGAAAAATGAATTTTGAAGGATTTGAGCACAATCATAGTATGTCAAAGTGTACATTGTGATTGTCTATTTGTTAGCTCTCTATTAGGTTTATGATTTCTTCACTAAATTTTCTCCCAAATTTTTAATGAAATCTTTGATAGGAGTGACTGTAATCTCCATTTTGACAATTTCATTGAATATCTCTTTCTTAATTTTTCTAGCCTCTTCTTACAATTGTGTAGCCAAGACATATTTTTATTCATTGATACTAACACAAGTAATTATCCATTCGCTAATTTCTTCTATAGTAAAATCATTTATGTCATCAAATTATGGTTCCTTTGACTATTTTAACATGTCCAATTTAGCTACTACCATGTCTCTTGAAATTAAGTTAGAATTTTGTATGATGCATAGACCATTTAGGTCTTGAGTAATATTTATTGCCGTGAAAAAAGACATCACATCTTCTAATACTTATGCTTTCACATTAATAAATCATGTTCTTTAGTGTCCCGATTGTCTCAAATCATCCATCTCCCACTTGTTTCATTTGATTATCATATAGGATTCCTTTGGTTTCTTTCTCTATATTGAAGAGTAATTCAGGCCAATGACTAAAAGTAAGTAATTTATTGTCAACAAACTTCCTTCCTAGCTTAATATTACTCTTAAACAAATAGAAAAATGACTTTATTATTGGAAACCAGGAAAATACTAAGAGGGACAAGTGAATCAGTATTGTAGCAATTTTACTAATTCAAAATATCATTTTACTTTGTGTGAGGATAATAAAATAGTGAAGAGCACTTTTAGTAATAAATATGATAAACAACTAATTCAGGAATCAACGGAATATTTAAAAAACAAATAACTTCACACGATGCTTCTCCATTTTAATAATAGGGGGAAGCTACAACCTACAAATACAATGTTCAACCTACAACCAGTAGGAAGCTACAACTTCCTAGTTTATCAGTTGCAATTGAATGGAGCTACAACGCCACCTATTCTATAGCACTCATTGGAAGGAGTCTCAACCCCTAATCAACAAGCTACAAATTTCTTTAAAACTCAATGTTCCATCTTTCCTCCATTTTCATACTAGGATCAATGATTTCCTTCTCTACTTTCAAAAAAAAAAAAAAAAATCTCTATCACTACTTCAAAAAAAATACCTATAGAAATCTCTTATTATTGCGAAAATCATCACTTCAACATATCAACACCTCGTTGAATGAGAAGCTCTATCTCAAAAAAATTTCTATTCATTCTTCTTGCTTAGACTTGTTTTTATAGTTCTTTTCTTCTATTAACTTTGGCTTTGTTTTTTTTTTAGTTAACTCATGAATCCTTTATTTTTTCCTTTATCCTATTTAGATTAGTCCTTTAGACTTGTTCTCCATGTTACCTAACCTCAATATCCATTCTCTGCAAATAAAACTAAATTTTTCTGCTTGTTTTAGTCAATATTCCTTCTCATAGGATTTAGTAGTCCACATGTTATATTTATCTATATTTAAGTTGCCTTAACCACCAATCCCACTTTAAAAACTATCAGTTACACTATTTTGACCCTAAGCCCCATTTGCTAGCTTATTTTCCAAATTTTTAGTCATAAAATCGGTCTTCGTGACCCACGGATTAAGCCATGGGTGCTAAGCCCTTTTAAATCCTATCGGGGCCCTTTTTTCTTTGTTAATGAATCCTGACTCTTCTTTTTGATTGCAATTATTTAAAATTTAATGGATTCTAGGATCTTCAATGAGCTGGTCAGTGGGATCCTCCTGACCCTCTTTTCATTGGTTGTCACTCTGTCCCCTGCCATCAGTGTCAATGTGTACTGTTAGTGTCAGTCTTTCAAGCCTTTGATCAGTGATCAAATATGCTCTTACAAAGTGCTCTCAAGGTGTCAAAGTCAAATTTTTTCATTTCAGTGAGTCTTCCAGTAACATTTGGTCACTAGGTATTAGGTCTAGGGTTATTTTCACACCTTCCAAAGTCTTCCAAGTATTGGTCCATGTCACCATTCAGCTTAGTGTAACATCATTCAAAGAGTTTTCATCATCATTTCACGTTCCAATGGGTCATTTTACACATTGTTCGTGCTTCAGTTGTACTTGGGTAAGCCTCATTGCCCTCTCCTAGGGTTTTAAAGGTAATTTTTCTTGGATAGTCAAATCATCAAAAAGACTTGTATATTGATGCTTATACATGTTCCCCTATCCTTAATATACCTTCTTAAATGCTTCCCATCACTCATATCCCTCAAATTCATCATTTTCCCACAAACCCTAGTTTACTGCTACAATGTGACAATTTTCTAGGCTAGGCTTGTGTTTTTCCCTTTTGGACCCCTTACCCTCACTAAATATTTGAAATTCCACTTTCCCATGATTCCTGACATCCCTCCCTACTTCCTAAAATTTTCTTAAGAATTTAGAAGCCCCTTATCCCCTTCGTTTCCCTTCATTTCCACAAATCCCCTGTTCCACACATCGGGATAGGTTTTATTAAAATGATGTTTTTGAGAAATATAAGATTAATTTGAAAAAAGTGAGAGAGGTTTTTGTCCATAGTTGACCTAGCACGAAAACCCTCTTTCCGTTTTTACACAAATTTAACGGTTTTGGACAAATGTCAAAAATATCGTTGTCTCGGGAGAGTTGCTGCACCTCTGGAGTGACCTTCGTAAAATCATTTTTTCTCCTAGCTGGAATACCCAAATGACTTTTTTGATGAGTCAAATGATAATTAGACACAACGATATTTCCAATGAGCTATCTCGAGCTCAATTGGGAGTTGAGGAAGACCTTCAAACGTTTACTGTAACAACGCTCTCCATTCAGGCAGTCTCATTCTGCACATTTTGACCAATCTTGGGAGATTTGAATTTTGATAGGGCAAATGAGCTCCAAATTAAAAATTTCAAGATATTTTGAAAATTATACTCGACAAGATTTCCAAAAACCTATTACACACCCAATTTGGACACAGGGAAGGCCTACAAAACTAGTCTTCAAAATGGTGCTGCACATTGGGAGCTTGGCATTGTGCATCAGAGGGGCGCTACACATCAGGCAGTTTTCTCCTATGTTAATTTACACTGGCACTGTGCATCAGAGAGGCACCGCACATTGTGAGCAGGCACTGCGCATTAGCTATTAACACTTCAAAACCCTCAAACTTCACCTCTAATCACCATCATTTCTGCATTTCTCTTTCAATCAAGTAAGTAACCTCACGTTTGATCTCACATAGGGTTTTTATGCTATAATTGTGGTTTTAGCATATTAAAACTCAAAACCCTAGTTGTCTCCTACCAAATTTCTCACCATTTCTAGCTCTTGTCACTTGTCTTCATTTTCCCATTATCATTTTCCCTAAATATACCCCTTGATCCCATTTTCCCTAACCTATTTTTCCTTTCCCTATTTTCCCTAAGAAAATAATCCCTTTATGAAACCCTCAGCCCATACATCAAAACCCTAGGTCCTCTATCCATCCCTCTCACTCCCCTACCTCACCTCATCACTATTGTTCCTTTCACAAATCTCTTCATACTCATCTTTTCCCCCCATCTATTATCCACCATTCACCATATCATCACCACATCATCCCATAGAGACCAACATGGAAAGAGACAGTGACCCTGATTTTGAGGAGGACACCTTAAGTGACAGCTCTAGGGAAAGAAATTTGTAGTAGGTAGACAAAGGGAAAGGAAAGGTCCTAGGATAAAAGCTTGATGATGATGTTGAGTGGGAGTTTCAACTTGAGGAGCATGATGATGATGTGCCACCTCATCACACTCAGGTAATTGATATTGAAAGCCCATCATTAGATCAAAGCATGCTTTTGAAAGAGAAAGAGGCTCATATTCACATGTCAAATGACAAGTTGGCTAGAGCTAGATATATTATCAATTACCTAGAGTAGGAGAATAAGCAGTTAGAGGGTAAACAAAACCAAATGGAGTTAGAGATGCTATAAATTCAAACGCAAAGCAACAAAGAACATCTGGTTCCCTTGACCCCTATTGAACAACAAGTGGAGCACAATAGAGAAATATAGCTTGAAAGAGTTAAAATTCACCTTGAGGGGCTTCTAAAGAAAGAAAATAGAGACAATAAGATGCTAAGGCATATGGCCCACCATTATTTGACCCGGAATAGGATATGCAACATAAGGATCAAGCACCTTAAGGAAAGATTAAGGAGGGCCTTAAAAGGAAAAAAGAAGGACTAAAAGATCAAAATTTTTCCTGATGTGGTTTTAGTCCAAAAAAGTAACCCATGATGTATCTTTGAGCCAAAATTGGGCAAATTTTCAGACAATTTTGTCATTTTCCAATTTTTGAATTAGAAACAAGGAAAATTCCATCATCGAATTGCTGCATCCTCTTGAAAAATGGCTTATAGATTTGGATTCAGCATCAAAAAATAAGCAAACCCAGAAAGTTTCATCAATTTTGGAGAAGATCTGGCCACCAAAAGGGCAAAAAACACCCAAACAATGCCCTCTCTGCCCCTTTTTGGACCCACAAGAAGTAGTCCTTGGAGAATTAATGTTTGGAGGGTCAAATTAACTCCAAATCAGAAAATTCAAAGTGTTCTAGAAATTAGATAGATAGATCTTTCTATAAAGCCATCTTGTATCTAATTTGGGTGAGTGGAAGGCCTCCAAAGGCAGCCTTGAAGCGGCACTACACATCAGGCTCATTGCGCTCCAAATCAGGCAAATTTTGTCAATTTTGCCTAAAACTCAAAATTTCACCCAGTTTCTTCAGTTATTGACTTTTCTTATTGTTTAGGAAAATGTATGCATGGTAAATGATGTATTTGATATAAGTATAGATGAAAATCACCTCATAGGGTAGATACATCATGTTCCAAGTGGTTTTGAGCTGTAATGAATTGGTTCCCTAAGTCTTAGAGGCAATTTGTTCCACTACCTACTTTTGTGTTCCTAGTTTAGATATGGTTGAAACCACCCCTTTTCTCATGGATTCAACTCTGATAGCTAGCATGAGTGGTTTCCTTGCCTATATTATGTAATTTTTTAGTCATTTGTAAATGTTGGACTTTGGTGGAAGTGGTGGCACTTATTGAACATTTGTATCAGCAGTTTGGCAAGGAATAAAACCAGGTTTCACAGTTATTTTTGTGGGATTCTTGTGACAGTGAGTTTATGTGTTGTTTCTTTTTCTTATGTTTTATATGTATCCAAATCCATATTTATCTTCTAAAACTAGATAAATCAAGGTGAATGGAAAAAATACACTACTATGCTTTATCTTGGGAATGCATTTGGTTTTCAAAGTTTTCAATTGTTTGAAGAGGATTCATAGTTTCTCTATGCCCTCCTCAACTCATCAGTTGTCTTAATCTACCATCTTAATCCATTTCTAGTACATAAAATCTTGTCTACCTCGCCCCACAGAACATGACTATATCTCTGAGTTGATTTCCCGGACCCAATCTGCCTTCTTCAATTGATCCAACAACCAAAACCTAAAAGTCAAACCAAAAACCCTCAACTACTATACCTAGCCTAAAATCTACGTTAAATTAAGTCATCTCAAGCCCTAATTGCCAATATCATAATTGAGATTGATAAGGAGAGATCCCTCTCCCAACCTGGTAGGGATATCTACCAGGTTAAGTGTGGTTTGATGTTACCCTAGACCTACCTTCCTTCAGCCTGAGGTAGATCCAAGCCCTAACATAGTGGCGACCCTACTGGGGAACGTATTGTTATGTTTCTTAGAAAAATGTATCAAGTTTAGATCTGATTGTTGATGGTGAACAACAATCATACATAGGAAGGCTAAAATCATTCACATAAAAGGATTAAAAGTAATGGTTTGCCTCAGTTTGATCAGTATGATGATGATTATGTCATCCAAACAGAAGCTAGTTTTGCAGATAAATCAACAGCTAGTTTGTGGAAGGAGGAAATCCACTTTAAGAAGCTTGAATACAGTGACCAACCGATGCATATCAGCTATGGAAGTGAGGAGGAAAGTGCAACAAATTTTGAAGTAAGTGAAGGATCTTTGCCTTTTTGTTTTGCTTTGTTTCAGATCATCAGAGACAACTTTCATTCAATCAGAAATCAATTGTCGATAAGTTTTCATCTGGACCATCTTGATGGCAATGAAATCCTTATTCAAGACTTTTCATATCCATATTTGTATCCCTTGAACGTCATTGAATGTCAGGTTGCATATGAAGACTTGGAAGCTAGAACATATGATCAAATTATGCAAGATGATCCCATACCATTCTGTTTTGAATCATTTTAGTTTTTGAAGGCAAATTTGCATAGTATCTCTTCACTAAAGGATGAGAAACCTATAGAAAATCATGCCATCTCATTGGAACCAATTGAAAATGGGTTGCAATAGTCTTTTCAAGTTTTTCACAATCCAATAGCTGATGTGTTGGATGATGTTTGTAGTCAAAGTCCTTCTCCACTAGCTAACTGTGATATTGAAACAAGTATTGATACAAACTTGATCTGGCAGCCGGTTTCTTTGTCATTTTTAGGAGTCTCATCACAAAGCTTAGACAAAAGTTTGCATTCATGGTATGAGGAGGAGAAAAGTAATACATCGGATGAGCTAAGTCCCAGTGCACATGAATTTCAAGATCTTTATGTAGTATTTTTGGAGTCGGATAGAGAATCCATATTATTCAATGGATCTGTTTACAAGTTTTCATGGAAGTTGCCTTTTAGTAGTTCTCTCTTGTTGTTCATAAGAAAGCGCTTGCGAAGAATTCAAACAACAGCTAGAATGCTTACTTGGTTGCACTGGTTGTTTCATTTCGCATAATCAGGTGATGAATGGAACAGTTAGAGTAGGTTTTATTGAATAAGATCCATTTTGAGCATATTTTCTAGTTTTTTAGTTGTGTTTTAGTATTGAGTCAGTTTCAAGTTAGTTTGTGTCTTTGAGTCGTCAGTTTTCAGTCATCCATTTCAATTTGTGTTTTTAACCCCATGTCCAATGGATAAGGCTACTTGGTCTACGGTGTTCTTGGCACCTCCAAGGAGCTACCATCCCCAATGGAGCCAATGTTAGTGTCAGCCTTTGAAGCCTTCCATCAGTGATCAAATATGCTCTTACAAAGTGGTCTTAGGGTGTCAAATTAAAATTTTGTCATTTCAGTGAGTCTTCAAGTAAAATTTGGTCACTAGGTATTAGGTCTAGGGTTGTTTTCACTCCTTCCAAAGTCTTCCAAGTATTGGTCCATGTCACCATTCAGCTTAGTGTACCATCATTCAAAGATTTTTCATCATCATTTCAGGTTCCAATGGGTCATTTTACACCTTGTTCGTGCTTCAGTTGTACTTGGGTAAACCTCATTTCCCTCTCCTAGGGTTTTGAAGGTAATTTTTCTTGGATGGTAAAATCATCAACAAAACTTGTATCTTGATGGTCATAGACCTTCCCCTATCATTAATATACCTTCTTAGATTCTTCCCATCACTCATATCCCTCAAATTCATCATTTTCCCACAAACCCTGGTTTATTACTACAATTTGACAATTTTCTAGGCTAGGC
The DNA here is from genome assembly GCA_000404065.3 of Pinus taeda. NCBI lineage: Eukaryota > Viridiplantae > Streptophyta > Pinopsida > Pinales > Pinaceae > Pinus > Pinus taeda. Next base: position 11,580 of record APFE030139284.1, on the reverse strand, counting down.
CTGTGTTTTGCCCTTTTGGACCCCTTCCGCTCACTCAATCTTTGAAATTCCACTTTTCATTGATTCCTAACATCTGTCTCTACTTCCTAAAATTTTCTCAAAAATTTAGAAGCCCCTTATCCCCTTCATTTCCCTTCATTTCCACAAATCCCGTGTTCCACACATCGGCATAGGTTTTGTTACAATGCTATTTTTGAGAAGTACAAGATTCATTTGACAAACTTGAGAGAGGTTTTTTTCCATAATTGACCCAATAATAAAAACCTCTTTCCGTTTTTACACAGGTTTAATGGTTTGGGATAAATGTCAAAAATATCGTTGTCTCAGGAGAGTTGTTGTACCTTTGGAGTGACCTTGGTAAAATCATTTTTTCTCCTAGCTTGAATAATCAAATTACTTTCATGATGAGTCAAATGATACTTAGACACAAATAGCTTTCGAATGAGCTATCCTAAGCTCAATTTCGAGTTGAGGAAGACCTTCAAATGTTGACTGCAACAACACACTGTATTCAAGCAATCTCATTCTTCACATATTGACCAGTCTTGGGAGATTTGACTTTTGACAGGGAAAATGAGCTCCAAATTAAAAATTAAACATGTTTTGAAAAGTGGACTCGACAAGCTTTCCAACGCACTATCACAAGCTCCATTGGGACACGAGGAAGGCCTTCGAAACTGGTCTACAAAATGGCGTTGCACATTGGGAGCTCGGCACTGCGCATCAGGCAGTTTTCTTCTATGTTAATTTACACTGGTGATGCGCATCAGAGAGGCACTATGCATTGGTGAGAATGCATTGTGCATTGGAAAACAACACTTCAAAACCCTCAAACTTCACCTCTAATCACCATCATTGCTGCATTTCTCTTCCAATTAAGTGAGTAACCTCACTTTTGATCTCACATAGGGTTTTTATGCTATAATTGTGGTTTTAGCATATTAAAACTCAAAACCCTAGTAGTATCCTACCAAATTTCTCACCATTTATAGCTTTTTTCACTTGCCTTCATTTTCCCATTATCATTTTCCCTAAATCTACCCCTTGATCCCATTTTCCCTAACCTATTTTCCCTTTCCCTATTTTCCCTAAGAAACTAATCACTTTATGAAACCCTAAGCTCATACATCAAAAACCTAGGTCCTCTATCCATCCCTCTCACTCCCCTACTACACCTCATCACTATTTTTCCTTTCACAAATCTCTTCACACTCATCTTGTCCCCCATCAATTATCCACCATTCACCATATCATCACCACATCTTCCAATAGAGACAAGCATGGAAAGAGACGGTGACCCTGATTTTGAGGAGGACACCCTAAATGATAGCTCTAGGGAAAGGAATTTGCAATAGGTATACAAAGGGAAAGGAAACGTCCTAGGAGAAAATATTGATGATGATGTTGAGAGGGAGTTTCAGCTTGAGGAGCATGATGATGATGTGCCACCTCATCACACTCAGGTAATTGATCTTGAAAGCCCATCATTATATCAAAGCATGCTTTTGAAAGAGAAAGAGGCTCATATTCGCATGTAAAATGATAAGTTGGATAGAGCTAGATATATTATCAATTACCTAGAGTAGGAGAATAAGCAGTTAGAGGGTAAACAAAGCTAAATGGAGTTAGAGATGCTAAAAATTCAAAGGCAAAGCAGCAAAGAGCATCTGGTTCCCTTGACCCCTATTGAACAAGAAGTGGAGCATGATAGAGAAATATGGCTTGAAAGAGTTAACATTCACCTTGAGGAGCTTCTAAAGAAATAAAATAAAGACAATAAGATGCTAAGGCATATGGCCCACCATTATTCGACCCAGAATAGGATATGCAACATAAGGATCAAGCACCTTAAGGCAAGATTAAGGAGGGCCTTAAAAGGAAAAAAGAATGATGAAAAGCTCAAGATTTTGGCTGATGTGACTTTAGCCCAACAAAGTAACCCATGATGCAGCTTTGAGCCAAAATTGGACAAATTTTGAGACAATTTTGTCATTTCCCAATTTTTGAGTTAGAAACACAGATTATTCTAGCGGTGGCATTGTGCATTGAATTGGTGCATCCTCTTGACAAATGGCTTATAGATTTGGATTCAGCATCAACAAGTAAGCAAACCCAGAAATTTCATCAATTTTGGAGAAGATCTGGGCCACCAAAAGGGCAAAAAACACCCAAAAAATGCCCTCTTTGCCACTTTTTGGACCCACAAGAAGCAGTCTTGGGAGAATCAACTTTTGGAGGGTCAAATCAACTCCAAATCAGAAAATGAAAAGTGTTCCAGAAACTAGATAGGCATAGATTTCCAATAAGTAATCTTGGGTCTGATTTGGGTGAGAAAAAGGCCTCCAAAGGCAGCCTTGAATAGGCGTTGCGCATCAGGCAGATTTTGTCAATTTTGCCTAAAACTCAAAATTTCACCCAGTTTCCTCAGTGGTTGACTTTTCTTCTTGTTTAAGTAAATGTATGCATGGTAAATTATTTTTTATGTAATTATAGATGAAAATCACCTCATAGGGTAGATACATCAAGTTCCAAGTGGTTTTGAGCTGTAATGAATTGGTTCTCTAAGTTTTAGAGGCAAGTTGTTCCATTGCCTACTTTGTGTTCCTAGTTTAGATATGGTTGAAACCACCCATTTTCTCATAGATTTAACCCTGATAGCTAGCATGAGTGGTTTCCTTTCCTATATTATGTAATTTCTTAGTCATTTGTAAAGGTTGGACTTTGGTCGAAGTGGTGGCACTTATTGAACATTTGTATTAGCAATTTGGCAAGGAATAAAACCAGGTTTCACAACTATTTTTGTGGGATTCTTGTGACAGTGAGTTTATGTATTGTTTCTTTTTATTATGTTTTACATGTATCCAAATCCATCTTTCTCTTCTAAAACTAAATGAATCAAGGTGAAAGTACAAAATACATTGTTGTGCTTTGTCTTAGGAATGCATTTGGTTTTCAATGTTTTCAACTATTTGAAGAGGATTCATAGTTTCTCTATGCCCTCCCCAACTGCTCAGCTATCTTAATCTACCATCTTAATCCATTTCTAGTGCATAAACTTATCTACCTTGCCCCATAGAACATGACATTATCCCTGAGTTGGTTTCCCTGACCCAGTCTGCCTTCTCCAATTGATTGAGCAACCAAAACCTAAAAATCAAACCAAAAACCCTGAGGTACTATACCTAGCCTAAAATCTACATTAAATTCAGTCATCTCCATCCCTAATTGCCAATATCCTAATTGATATTAACAAGGAGAGAGCCCTCTCCTAACTTGGTAGGGCTAGCTACCAGGTTAAGCATGGTTTGATGTTACCCTAGACATGCCCTCCTTCACCTTGAGGTAGATACAGGCCCTAACATGTACAATACAACCTAGAACTACTGCCAAACTTTTGGGATGGTCCCTCTGCGATGACCCCTCTAGGATGACACTCGGAGCCTCCATAATGGTGACACAAGTCACCTAGAAAAGGGTCACTTGAGTTCCCAAAAACACCATATCCGCATGACATATGTCCACCTCCTGTTGATTTTGCTGACATCACCTTTCACCATTGTCTAGCCCAATCACATTATAACACCTATCATGTTGTACGAGAGGAGAGAGAAGGTCCTCCGAGGCATTTTTTGTGACCATTTTCCTTTGTAATTTGTTGTTTTTAAAAACAACTGAGTTCAAGCCCTTTCCAACATAACATCAACCCTGAGAGGTTTATGGTTTTTGGAGGGGTCTCTTTGGGTTAGATCTCTATCATTGATCTATGTGATCGATAGAGCAGGAAACTAATCCTCAGTTCCATTACCTCTCTCCAAAGGCTCGTGTCCGAGTGTCATCAGAATGCTACCATGTACCCTTTAGTCCCTAAGTTGAAGACTTTTCTCCATATGAATTGGTCTTGTGACCATCAGTTCGGTTCTTAGGCACTAAGCCCTTCAAAGTCTTGTTTGGGGCCTTATTTCCCTTTATAACTCATTTTGCACCCTTGGTCCTCCACTGCTACATGGAAAGTGTGTCCAGTACTAAGGTCGGAGCTCTCAGCTTTTTCATTAATTTTAATTCTAAACAAGTTACAGGATCCAGGATTTTTGGGGTTTTGGGATTGTGCACAAGCCAATGGGATGCCTTATTGTTGTGTTGTTAGCCACGTCTACCTAGTCCTTTTTTTGGCTACACCTTCATTCTTTCCTCTGATGTTGGCACTTATGCCAACTTTGTCTATGTGTCAAAGGGTCCTCCAAAACTTCTGTTAACTTTCTTATTTTGGACATGGGGTCATAGGGCTTTGACTAACTCTATATTTCAATCTAGGACGCCATTTTGGGACTTCTTTATACCATTGGAAAGATACTCTAGAGTAATTTCCAGTTGAGTGGATCTGATGTGGCCTTTGATCTCATATAAGGCATAAGAAATGGCTTCAAAATCTTTAATATTATTTGCACCTAGACCTTTTTGTTCCTAGAACCTACTCCATCTTTGACACCTGTGCCTCTTTATACCACCTACTAACACATGTTGACATAAATGACAGCATATATCCAGCATTCTCCCCCTTTTTCATTGATGGAAACACCAAAATAAAACTAAAAACCTATTTCTCTTCTAGAAACACCCTTAGTAGAACATGAGTGTTTCTCCACCTGAGATAAAGTTTTGTTGTTGTGTATTGTTGTTTGCTTAATGTATTTATCCCACTTTATATTTCCCCTTCCATATATCTCTCCCTTATTTTTAAGTTTGCTTGATTTTGCTACATCTATCCCCCTTTGAAATCAATGGTAAAGACACCAACATACTCCCCCTGTCACAATGCTTCTCCTATCTACAATCCTTTCTCTATCATGTTCATCCTTGTGGACCTAGCAACTTCACAAATATATGCTAAAAAATATACTAGTTTCCTTGCTTCTTCTTGGAGGAGGAGCTAGTGACGGGAGGAAAAAGAAATAACTCCCTATATTTTCGTCAAGTACCCAAACGATTGTCTAAGGAGTGGCTTTTTAAAAATATCAGCAACTTTTTCTTTGGTAGGTACATACTCTAGTTTCACAATCTGAGCTATAACTTCCTCTCTTAAGAAATTATACTTGATGGGGATATGCTTGCTCTTAGAGTGAAATACTAGATTATTTAACATGTTTATTGCACTTGTGTTGTCACAAATAATGGGGATCAGCTGATCATAAAACACTTCTACATCTTACAAATTTTTCTTCATCCATAAAATTCAGGTACAGTAAGGATTTTTTACAATATACTATGCTTTAACTATAGATAAGGAAATGGAAGCTTGGTTGTTGCTCAACCATGACACTAGACTTTCTCTAAGAAATGAACCGCCACCACTTGTGCTCTTTCAATCATCCATATCACCTTACCAATCATAATCAGTATAGACCAGAAATGAAAAATCATTACCTCTTGGGTACCACAATCCATAGTCCATTGTTGCTCTAACATATCTGAGAATTATTTTGGTTGCAAGGAGATGAATTTGTCTAGGAGTTTCCTGAAATCTTCCAACTATTGCAAGAACTTGGATTATGTCTAGCCTTAAAGCTATCAAATACAAAAGGTTGCCAATGATGAATCTATGTAAGCTCTAGTCCACCTTTGGAGATTCAACCATCTTACTAAGCTTGCAATTTTACAACATTGGAGTTCTCACTAAAGAGCATTCTTCTATGCCAAATTCATTTAGCATTTCCTTGAGATACTTGCCTTGAGAAATAGAAATTCCTTTAGGGGTCTATGCTATCTACAATATAGGGAAATATGATATCTCTCGAAGCATAGACATCTTGAATTTTTCCTTCATATCAGTTGCAAATTCATTTTTCAACAAATCTGAATTGCTTGCAAAGATTATATCATCAACATATACTACCACCACAATGAGTTTTCCATCCTTTTCTTTGACGTATAAATTTTTTTCAGTTGCTCCTCTTTTAAATCAACACTTGATCAGGTAGTTTTCTAGCTTAGAATACCAAACTCTAGGGGCTTACATGAGACCATACAAAGCCTTATTAAGTCTACAAACATAATTTGTGTTTTTTGTCAGTTGAAAGATTTATTGCTATTCTATGTAAACTTCTTCCTATATCTCTCCATTAAGAAAAGAATATTTGAGATCCATTTGATATATTTTGAATTTCTTGATAAAAGCATATGCCAAAAACATTCTTATTTCTTATAATATATCAACATGACAAAAAGTCTCATCAAAATCCAATCCTTCTACTTGAGCATAGCCTTTGCATACCAATCTTCCCTTGTTCCTTACCACTTTTCCATGGTTATTTAACTTATTTATGAAAACCCACTCTGTGCCAATGAAATTCTTATTTGCAAGTCTTGGAAAACGTTCCCAGGTCTGATTTTTCGCTATTTGGTCCAACTATTCGTTCATGGTATATAACCAATGTTGATCTTGAATGGCTTGAATAATATTCCTGGGTTCCTCCATGGACATTAATGCAGCATGTTCCTGTGTGAGGGAATCTTGCAACCTCCTTCTTGTTTGCACTCCAGAATTCAATTCACCAACTATTTGATTGGTTGGGTGATGTTTCTATACATACTTTGGGGTATCTATGGCTTGAGGAGTAGAGGGTTATTCATGGTTTCCTTCTGCAGTTTCCTCATCATTCTCATCACCAATACTTACTAAGTTAATCAATGCTAGCTTTTCAAGTTGTTGTAATTCTTGATTATCATGCTCATATACTTTCACATGTATATAGTCAATGATTCTCTTGTTGACTTTATTGTAACATCAGTAACCCTTGTTGTTATTTGAATAACCCAAAAAAATGCCTTCATCTTCTCTGGCATCGACTTTCCCAATTTTCTCATCATTTTCCTTAATGTAATATTTGTTGCCTAAAATTTTGAAGTTTTTCACTGTTGTTGGTCTGTCGCACCACAACTCATAATGATTTTTGTCACTATTGAGTCAAAAAAGAACTTTGTTGAGGATGAACATTGTTGTATGAATTGCCTCTTCCCAAAACCTTTGTTGGACATTATTTTTTGTCATCATTTCTCTAGCCAACTACTACACTAACCTGTTTTCTCTCTCTACCACACCATTTTGTTGGGGAGTCTCTATTATGGTAAAATCCCTTTTGATGCCATTTGTCTTACAAAATTCACCAAACTCCTTTGAAGTGAACTCACCTCCATTGTTCTACGTAATGATTTTTATTTTGCAATCATTTTCAATCTCAGTCATAGCCTTGAATTCTTTAAACTTCTCAAAAGCCTCATATTTCACTCTCATAAAAGAAACCCAAATCACCCTTCTAAAATCATCAATTAATAGCATAAAATAAAGATTACATGCAGTTGACTTCATTCTAGATGGTCCACACAAATCCATGTGCACTAGTTGCAAGGGCTTTGCTGAAGAGTTTTGCTTTGCCTTGAAAGGAAATCGAGTTTTCTCTCCTAGTTGACAAGATTTGAAAATAATGTTTTCTATTTTTGAAAGCCTAGGTGGGTCCTTAATTACATCTTTCTTTCTAATCTTGACAATCTGTTCAAAGTTCAAATGTCCAATACTTTTGTTCCATAACCAGCTCTCAACTGTCTTTTATAAGCAACATTATTTTGTCTTTTCTTTGAGAACATAGATGTTATTGTATATTCTTGCAGCCTCAACAACATTTCACCTATTCTTGTGGGCTTGATTTGAAAAATTTTTGTTTTGAAAACTACATCATATCGTTGAACAAACATTTGAGACACACTCATCAAATTATGTTTCAACCCATCAACATATAAAACATTCTTATCTTTACATTTTCCATTTGAGAGATTGACCATTCCTTTTGAAAATATTTTTCCTGGGGCATTGTTACCAAAAGTAACATTACCTTTTTCAATTAGATTCCAAGTGAGAAACTTGATTTTGTCTCTTGTCATGTGCCTTGAATAGCCACTGTTCACATACCAATAGCTCCCATCATTGTGTGCATACAGTGCAATATCACATTGCTTTAACTTTTATTTTTCTTTCCATTCTTTGGACTTCTGTCCAGTTCAATAAATGGCTTTGAATTATTTTATTTAAGCCTACAATTAACTACTATATACCCAAAATATGACAGTTTAAACATTTCACTTGATAATTTAGAGGAGAAAATTAATTATTATACCTACGTCTGCTTCTTCTCTACTGAATTCTTTTGTTGGATCTAAGTTCTTTGTATGATTAATTAACTCTGCAGTTTGTAGCTTTGTGGCCCTAATTTATGCACATAAAACAATATCCAAGGAACACATCATTGTACTCGAATGGCTACCTTCTTCACTGAGCTGAATTTTCAGCAAATCAATTTGCATGGATAGAGTGTCCCTTTTGTTATTGTTATTGATTTTTCTTTGAATGAGTATTTTCTTTTAGTTTTTTTCTAGGCCCTTCTTTTGTTGGGGGAATGAAGGTAATTGACATTTTACCCTTTAGTTCAGCTTTTGCATTGGACTCACCATCAAAACAAAGACTAGTTTGATCTTAAGAGATGCGTTGAGCCTCCAAAATTTAATTTAAATGTTTTATCCTTTTATTGAATTTTTTATTAAATATGAGTTATGTTTTATCCTTTCAAGCTCCTTATTCAACAAAATAATTTCTCCTTCCAACTTCTCACATATTTTAGCCTTTCAACCAACTATTGGTTCAAGGAATCTTGTATTTTCTTACTTTCTTATAATTGCATAAGAAATATCTCAACAGTCTCAACATTATACTTTAATTAAGACTACTTTTGGGTTTTGTTTTTCTTGCTCAACCTTTCTATTTCTTCAAGAGCACTTATCAATTATCCTTCAAGGTTGAATTCTCCTTCTTCATTATCAGATCTAATAGCCTCAACTTGTAGATTTTCAATGACCATTAGCATGAATCCCTTAGGGCTATCATTATCTTTGTCCTCATCTGAGGATTGGCTAGTTTTAGTTTCTGAATAGCTCTCATGTTGAGAATAGAAGCCTCTCTTCTTAGCCTTCTTTATATCCTTTTAAACTTTCTTAAACTTTTCTTTAAGATCATAATCATTTTTCTTCTTTTCAGGGCACTTTGATGCATAATGACCAACTTTTCCATAATTAAAACATTTAAAGGGAAACTTACCTTTACACTTATCTGATCCTCACTTGAGCCTCCACACAAAATTAGCATCTTCTTCATATGATTCACAACATGTGTCAGCATGTTCATCCTTGTACTTCTTTTCTACTTTGAAGGTTGATTCTTTGGCTGCAAAATTTCCTTTATAACTCCTCATCCCATAAGAAGTGAGTATTCCAAGGAGTTGATATAGAGTGGTAGTGTTCATATTTTCCATTTCTTCAATAGGTGACACCTTGGGTTTGAACTTCTCAGGAAGAGATCTCAGCACTTTTTGAACTCCCACATCTTCATCTAGCTTCTCATCAGGCTCTCTTATGGTGTTCACAACTTCATCGACCCTTAAAAAATACTTTTAAATTTTTTCATCATCATGCATGCTTAAAGATTCAAATTTCATCCTAAAACCTTCAATTTTATCTTTCTTTACCTTGTTGTCTCCTTCATAGTAGTTTTGCATCTTATCCCAAATAGCTTTGGAAAATGTGCAATCGATCACCTTGATAAGTTATGATTCAAGTAGGCCAGCAAAAAAGGCATGCATTGCTTTAGCATTGCATGTGAACTCCAACTTCTAATCTTTGGTAACCAATGTTGGAGGTCTTTGATATTATTCTTCCTCAACATCCCACACATCAAACCCAAGTTATTGAATATATGCCTTCATCCTCACTTTCCAAGACACATAGTTTGTTCCATTGAACATAGATATCTTACTGATGAAATCTCCTTCCTAGTTTTCCATCGTCCTTGATCTTTATTCTAGCTATTAGACTAATTAGACGAAACCTACTCTGACACCAATTGTTATAATCTAGGACAATTAACAAGGGGGGTGAACCAGTATTGTAGTAATTTTACCAATTCATAGTTTCTTTATACTTTTTTCGAGGACAATAAAAGAGCAAATATAACTTTCCACAATAAATATGATAAAAAACTACTTCAAAAATCAATGGAATATTCATGAAACAAATAACTTCACAAACTTCTTCTCCGTTTTATTAATAAGGTAAGCTACAACTTACAAATGCGATGTTATTTCTACAATCAACAGGAAGCTACAACTTCCTAGTTTATCAGTTCCAACTGAATGGAGATACAACCCCACCTATTTTCTAGCACCCACTAGAAGGAACACCAACCCTTGATTAGCAAGCTACGACTTTCTTTGACACTGATTATTCCATCTTTCATCCATTTTCACACTAGGATCAATGATTTCCTTCTCTTCTTTCAAAAAACAATTAAATTTATGTCACTACTTCAAAGACACCTACAACAACCTCTAATTACTGCAAAAATCATCTCTTCACCATATCAACACCTCGCTTGACCAAAATCTCTATCTCAAAAACTTGTCTGTTCATTTTGCTTGCTTAGGCCTGCTTTTATAGATCTTTTATTTTGCTAACTTTGGCTTTGTTTATTTTCGAATTAATTCATGAAGCCTTTATTTTTTTCCTTTTTCTTGTTTAGATTAGTCCTCTTGACTTGTTTTCCATGTTATCTGACCTCAACAGCCATTCTCTACATGTTAAGCTAATTTTTTCTTCTTGTTGTAATCAATCTGTCGTTTTACAGGATTTAGCAGTTCGACTATTACTTTTATCTTTAGTTAAGTTGGCATAGCAGCCAATTTTGTTGTCAAAAATGTGAGTTCCACTATTCTAATCCTAAGCCCCCTTAGTTGGCTTCATTTCCTACTTTTTAGCCATAAGACCAGTCTTCATGGTCATTGGTTTAGGCCTTAGGTGCTAAGCCATTTTAAATCCTAGCAGGGGCCCTTTTTTCCTTTTTAATGTTTCCCCACTCCTGGCTCTTCTTTTTAATTGAAATTATTTACAGGTTATGGGATTCTAGGATCCAGGATGAGTTGGCCAGTGGCATTCTCCCGACCCTTTGTTCATTGGCTATCACTCTACCCATTGTCATTTGTGTCAACATGTACTCTACAACTTGGTACCACCACCAATGTTTTGAGTTGATCCCTCAAGGATGAAATCATGCTGACATCATCAGGGACACTTGGCACCTCTGGAGTGGTGACACATGTCACCTAGAAAAGGGCCACTTGAGTGCCCAAAAATGTCATATATGCATTCCATGTGTCCACTTCCTATTGGTTGTGTTGTTTTCACCTTCCAGCATTGTTTGGCCCAATCACATGTTTCCACATGTTGTGTTCTAAGAGATAAGAGAGAAGGTTCTTTGAGGGATTTTTTACAATAATTTTCCTTTGTAATTTTTTATTTTCAAAAACCAACACAGTAAATCCCTTTCTACCTCAACACCACCCTTGAGCAATTTCTGGTTTTGGGAGGGGTGTCGTTGGGGTAGATCTATGTCATTAATCTATGCAATTGAAAAAGTAGGAAGCCACTCATTGGGACCATTAATTCTATCTAAAGGCTTGTCTCCAAGTTCCATCAAAACGTCACCAT
>APFE030139272.1:3175-16035 GCA_000404065.3 Pinus taeda | reverse complement strand
GTTTGAGGGCGTGCGTGCGAACTCGTTCGGGCGGGTCGTTCGGGTGAACTCGTTCAGGCGGGTGGGGCGAGGGCGCACCCGGGCGAATGAGACCGTATCAAAAAATGCTAAGTTGTGACCCAAGGTTGGCTTTGCGCACGTTCGTGCAGCTCATTTTCCCGGCTCTCCCTTGTCCGTTCGTTTGGGTGAGTCGTTTGAGGGCGTGCGTGCGAACTCGTTCGGGCGGGTCGTTTGGGTGAACTCGTTCAGGCGTGTAACGACATGGAGTTTGGCACAATGACGTGGCCCCGTTCAGGCGCGCACCTCTCCCATAATTAAAAATAATGAAGGGGCGGGCCGACCATGAGAAACGATGATATGGGAGCCCGCCCACATAAAGGGCGGTTCGATCAAGAGCCAACCCTTGGATATTAAAAGAATCACGACGGTTCGAAATAATAATACATGTCGGATTTAGTGGAATAGGGGCAGGCATTACAAAATTGGGGGTCGGCTTGCCACCGACACCCCTCACCCGAATCGGCGTGAACGCATATATATATATACGAAGAGCACGAAACATTTGGGACATCAATCTTCACATCCATTATATGGAGTGCGCATCTAGAGCAACCATATGAGCCCGTGGGTATGGGAAAGGGACAGAAGATCGGGCAACAGTTGAACGTAGCGAACGGAGGTCTGTCAAAGCACAACAAAGATCACAGTCTTGGGTGCGACAGTCTTCGGGTTCGGGCGGACAGGCAAATTGAATGCCGAGTTAAGTCAAACGGAGGTGCAGTCGGGCTATGAGATGTGCAACGTTCGGATTTAATCGGGCGCAGGCAAACAGTCTTTGTGGAGATCGTTCGAGGGTCGGGCGACGGACACGGGGCTACAGTTGAACGGACAGACGCAGGTTAGCATATGGCAGTCGGGCAGATTACAGTTGGTATATCGTGCAGACTCGCACAGTGTTACAAAGGCGACAGTTCGGTGGAGGCCGAAACGGGTTCGTCGGTTGGAAAGTAACAGTCGGGCGAACGACAGTTGGGCGCATCGTGTGAAAGACATGTTTGGGAGTACAGTGGGCGCGGGACGTGCGAGGAGCGCCCGCCCGCTGAACGATAGTGGTTATGATATTCAACAAGGCGGACTGTGGACCGATAGTTGGAATATTGTATTAAAAGAAGGTTGGCGGACCGTTGTGCTGATAAGCACGAACGGTCGCCCTTCAGTTGTAACATTTTATCATAATAATAAAAGGAGTTTATTATTGCTTTGATAAATTTTACATGCATTTGTTTATGGGTTTATAAACTAATCAAAGATTGCTGTCATTTTAATTACTTAAGGATATAAGTAGAGGCGTAGTCCGTGGAGCCACTTATAATGGGTCACCTTAGTGTCTCGGGCGGTGCCGCATATGCCCAATTAAAAAAAAAAAAAGATTGGGGCGTGAAAGATGGTATCAGAGCAAAGGTTGCTCACGACGGGAAGAGTATGAAGGGGCTTGGTGAAACAGGGTTGCTTATGACGGGTGAAGCTGACAAGGCCATAGGGAAAGCATGGATGAACAACTTGGGGTTCGTGGACTTGGTGATCCACGGGAAAACCATCCAGGCCCTTGTAGACACGGGAGCCAAACACAATTTTATGACAACACGGCTGGCAAGAGCAGTTGGGCTGACAATCCTTCCATCTAACATGGAAGTCAAAGCAGTGAACTCCAGGGCCAGGGTGACGGGGTTAGCACACGAGGTGCCGGTACAAGCAGGAGAATGGTCGAATCAGTTAGATTTCACAGTTATGGAAATGAATGACTTCGATGTGATACTCGGACAGGACTTCTTGAAGGGTAACAAAGCCATTGTCGTTCCCTTCTGCGATGAAGTGATATTGGTTGGACAGACACGGGCTTGGACCTTGCCTACACATAGGCAACGGAGGGAAGTCAATGTGCAGCATGTCTCTGCACTAAGATTGGGAAGAGCCGTGAAGGAGCCAGACATGGAGACATATGCGGTGGTATGCAAAGGAGTTGACGAGGACCAGGAAGAGAAACCTATCCCAACCGAGATCTCTGATGTACTGGCCGAGTATGCCGACCTGATGCCTGATGAGCTTCCAAAGAAACTTCCACCAAGACGTACGGTAGACCACAACATTGAACTAGAGCCTGGAAAGGAGCCCTCAGCAAAGGCACCATATCAGTTGTCTGGACCTGAATTGGAAGAGTTGAAATGGCAGCTAAAGGAATTAGCTGAGGCCGGTTTCATTAGACCTTCAAGGTCCCCATATGGAGCCCCTGTGTTATTCCAGCGAAAGAAGGATAGCAATGAGCTAAGGATGTGCTGCGATTATCGTGCACTTAATAAACAAACGATAAGGAACAGGTATCCTTTGCCATTAGCTGCGGAATGCTTCGACAAGCTTGCAAAAGCTCGGGTATTTTCCAAGCTAGACTTGAGGTAGGGTTATTATCAGGTACGGGTCGCCGAAGGAGATGAGAAGAAGACCGCAATCGTGACAAGGTATGGCAGCTTTGAATTCCTTGTTATGCCATTCGGGTTATGTAATGCTCCCGCGACATTCTGTACCTTGATGAATGATGTCCTACGGCCATATTTGGACTCGTTCGTGGTGGTGTACCTGGACGATATAGTGGTCTATAGCGACAACATGGAGGACCATAAGAAACATTTGGCGATGGTCTTCAAGGCGCTGTGGGAGAACCAACTGTTCTTGAAGTAATCCAAATGTGTATTCGCTCAAACAGAGATACCGTTCCTAGGGCACATCGTGGGACAAGGGTACATTCGGATGGAGCCAAGCAGGATCAAGGCTATCGAGGACTGGGCGGAGCCAAAGAATGTTCACGACATGAGGGTATTTTTGGGGATGACCAACTATCAATGAAGATTTGTAGAGGGGTACTCCAAGATAACATCAGCGTTAACCGACCTGCTCAAGAAGGACCAGAAGTGGTGTTCGACAGGAGAATGTCAAAAGGCATTTGACGAGTTGAAGAAATGGATGGTGACAGTACCGGTGCTGAAACTACCTGAATTTGAGAGGCCATTCGAGGTACACACAGATGCGTCAGACTTTGCGATAGGCGGAGTCCTCATGCAAGATGAGCATCCAGTAGCCTACGAAAGTCGGAAGTTACAGGAGAGGGAGCGGAGCTACCCAGTCCATGAGAAGGAGATGAAAACCATCATCCATTGTCTTCAGATCTAGAGGCAGATCTGGAGGCATTACCTGGTGGGGAAGCCTTTTGTTGTCAAAACTGACAACGTCGCAGCCAGCTATTTTGCATCACAACCGAAACTTTCATCAAAACAAGCCTGGTGGCAAGACTTCTTGGCGGAATTCGACATGACAATTGAATACAGACCAGGCAAGCACAATGTAGTGGCAGATGCCCTTAGTAGAAAGGGACAGCTTGCGCCATTGGAAGGAGAAGACCGAGCGGAAAGGAGTAGGAGTCGAATACAGATGACGAAGGAGATGCAGAATAGGTTGAAGGAAAGCTTGAGAACCGACACCGTGGCACAAAATATAATGAAGCAGATAGGGGAAGGAAAAACTCGCAGGTTCTTCCTTCGAGATGGCTACTTATTCTTTGGGAACTGACTCTAAGTTCCAAAGGCATCTAGTATTAGGAGACAACTCCTAAGAGAATGTCACGACTCTCCATGGGCAAGACACCCGGGACAATGTCGTTCCTTGGCCCTACTTGAAAGGGGCTTCTTTTGGGAAAAGATGCAAGAGGAAGTAGAGGAATATGTGCACACATGTATTATTTGTCAGCAGGACAAGTCAGACCATCAAAGGCAGGGAGGGTTGCTGCAGCCTCTACCTATCCCCGAGATACCTTGGGCAAGTGTCTCCATAGACTTCATTGTCTCTCTACCTCAGGCTCAAGGGTATAATGGGATTATGGTCGTGGTCGACCGTTTCTCTAAGTATGTCGTCTTCGTTCCAACGAAGATACCATGTGGAGCTGAGAGCGCTGCCGAACTATTCTTCAAATACATGGTGAAGTATTGGGGAATGCCGATGAGTATCATGTGCAACAGAGATACTCGATTTATGGGATTGTTTTGGACGTCGTTATTCAAAGTAGTTGGGACGGAGTTGCTGATGAGTTCGAGTTACCATCCACAAACTGATGGGTAGACTGAACATATAAATGCACTGCTGGAAGACTACTTGAGGCACTACGTCGCGGCCGATCAAAAAAATTGGCCCAAACTCTTAGATATTGCTCAGCTCAGCTACAATATGCAAAAGAGTTCCGCAACAGGGTATAGCCCATTCGAGTTGGTAAATGGGCAGGTACCAGTGACACCGCATACCGTAGAAACAGCAGGTCGAGTGAGGAGTACCAATGCAAAGAAATTTTTGAAGGCATGGGAAGAGACCATAGAGTTTGCACGGTTGCGCTTGCACGAAGCTGCAAGAAGGATGAAAAATTTTGCTGATCGAGGGAGACGAGAGGCACAGTTTAATGAAGGAGATATGGTGTTCCTCAGAATCACCGGAGAGAGCAGTGGCAGCCCGCGAAAGGGACTACTGCCAAATTGCAGCGGAAATATGAGGGGCCATTCTGGATAGAAAAGCGGGTCGGGGAAGTTGCTTATAAGCTTGAGCTCCCGCGCCACTTACGCATGAGACACCCAGTTTTTCATGTAAGTCAGCTGAAGAAATGCCGACTAGACTCAACTGATCCAGTGAGAGTTGAACCCCCAAGAGGGCCAGCAGGGATAATGGACAAACCAGGACTAGAGTTGGAAAAGATACTAAGCTATCGCACCACAGGTCTTGGCTGCCACCAGAGGCGGGAATACCTCGTTAAGTGGAAAGGGGTGCCGGAGGAAAGCTGGGAGACAGAAGATTCTCTATGGAAGTGGAGAAGGAAGATTACAAGGTTTGAACGGCAGGTTCGGGAACAAGCAGGGATTGTCGGGACGAAAATTACTTCGGGTGGGGCAGGATGTAACGACGTGGAGTTCGGCACAATGACGCGGCCCCGTTCGGGCGCACACCTCTCACATAATTAAAAATAATGAAGGGGCGGGCCGACCATGAGAAACGATGATATGGGAGCCCGCCCACATAAAGGGCGGTTCGATCAAGAGCCGACCCTTGGATATTAAAAGAATCACGACGGTTCGAAATAATAATGCATGTCGGCTTTAGTGGAATAGGGGCAGGCATTACAAAATTGGGGGTCGGCTTGCCACTGACACCCCTCACCCGAATTGGCGTGAACGCATATATATATACGAAGAGCACGAAACATTTGGGACATCAATCTTCACATCCATTATATGGAGTGTGCATCTAGAGAAACCATATGAGCCCGTGGGTACGGGCAAGGGACAGAAGATCGGGCAACAGTTGAACGCAGCGAACGGAGGTCGGTGAAAGCACAACAAAGATCACAGTCTTGGGTGCGACAGTCTTCGGGTTCGGGCGAACAGGCAAATTGAAGGCCGAGTTAAGTCGAACGGAGGTGCAGTCGGGCTATGACATGTGCAACGTTCGGATTTAACCGGGCGCAGGCAAACAGTCTTT
The DNA here is from genome assembly GCA_000404065.3 of Pinus taeda. Taxonomy (NCBI): domain Eukaryota; kingdom Viridiplantae; phylum Streptophyta; class Pinopsida; order Pinales; family Pinaceae; genus Pinus; species Pinus taeda. The sequence continues at coordinate 10,470 of APFE030139272.1, read as the reverse complement.
GTGGAGATCGTTCGAGGGTCGGGTGATGGACACGGGGCTACAGTTGAACGGACAGACACGGGTTAGCATATGGCAGTCGAGCATATTACAGTTGGTATATCGTGCAGACTCGCACAGTGCTACAAAGGCGACAGTTTGGTGGAGGCCAACACGGGTTCGTCGGTTGGAAAGTAACAGTCGGGCGAACGACAGTTGGGCGCATCGTGTGAAAGACACGTTCGGGAGTACAGTGGGCGCGGGACGTGCGAGGAGCGCCCGCCCGCTGAACGATAGTGGTTCTGATATTCAACAAGGCGGACTGTGGACCGATAGTTGGAATATTGTATTAAAAGAAGGTTGGCGTACCATTGTGCTGATAAGCACGAACGGTCACCCTTCAGTTGTAACATTTTATCATAATAATAAAAGGAGTTTATTATTGCTTCGATAAATTTTACATGCATTTGTTTATGAGTTTATAAACTAATCAAAGATTGCTGTCATTTTAATTACTTAAGGATATAAGTAGAGGCATAGTCCATGGAGCCACTTATAATGGGTCACCTTAGTGTCTCGGGCGGTGCCGCACGTGCCCAATTAAACAAAAAAAAAAATTGGGGCGTGACAAGGCGGGTCGGGCAAGGGCGCGCTCGGGCGAACGAGACCGTATCAAAAAATGCTAAGTTGTGACCCGAGGATGGCTTTGCGCACGTTCGTGCAGCTCGTTTGCTCGGCTCTCCCTTGTCCGTTCGTTTGGGTAAGTCGTTTGAGGGCGTGCGTGCGAACTCGTTCTAGCGGGTCGTTCGGGTGAACTCGTTCAGGCGGGTCGGGCGAGGGCACACCCGGGCGAACGAGCCCGTATCAAAAAATGCTAAGTTGTGACCCGAGGATGGCTTTGCGCACGTTCGTGCAGCTCGTTTGCTCGGCTCTCCCTTGTCCGTTCGTTTGGGTGAGTCGTTTGAGGGCGTGCGTGCGAACTCGTTCGGGCGGGTCGTTCGGGTGAACTCGTTCAGGCGTGTCACGCCCCCAAACTCTTTTTTTTTTGTTGGGCGGGTGCGGCACTACCGGGTAGGTTATTTGATAACGCTGCCTATAGACTACGCCTTCACAACACTTGTTCCGCTATCACTGCACAAGTATTTATCTTATAACCAAGCCTTATAACCTTGCAACCGAATCTATAATCTTATAATTGAATCTTATAATCCCTTAATTATAATTCTGCATTCAATTATAAATTATCAATTCATAAACCAAAACAACCATTCACCAACATTAAATACCGCAATATCAAAACACACAAGAATATATGCGCAAGTCTATTGGGAGGGGAAACTCCCCAAGAGTCTGCCCGATTTTCTTTTATTAAATTGAATTACAAATGTTACAATTCGTGTGCCGGCACTTATGCCACGGCCTCACTGAAATGTTTTGCCAACACAGTCCGGGGGCTCACCCCACGGCCTGTACGAGAGAATACTGATTTTTACAATTGTGTGGGTGCCGGCGTTCCGCCACAGCCACCCGATAATTTTATATCAGCGATCATGTAACTACCCACGACCTGTACAATTCTGCGACCTGTGTTATATACTGCCCTCCGTAACCCAAGTGCGCACTTAGTGTGACTTTGCCAAGACCGGCATACATACACCTGCGCCTTTGTTTTATGAGACCAGCGGGCCCACGGCCTTCGCTATATTGAAACCACAAACTTGTATCACCACTGTTGGCCTGTCACGACAACGCACTTATTATGCGACCTGTTAGCCCCGTGTGTACCCAATCTGTTGCTCGACCTCCGTCTACTTCCGATTAGAACCACCGTCACTACATCTGTACCAAGATGCGTATCGACTTCGTGCTTCTTGTTGGAAGACTTGAAGAACGATCGAATGAGTTGATGCCTCCAAATGTCTCTTGGTCGCTTTATTTATATGCTCCCACGCCATCTTAGAGAGGAGTGTCGGTGGTAAAGCCAACCCCCGATTTCATGTTTAGACACCCGCCTCTTGCCCAGCCGACGTGTGTTACATTTGTTTTAATCCATCGTGGCGTTTTATCTTGGCGGGTCGGCCTTTGTTTACAAAGCCGACCAACGCCAAGTATAAGCTCACATGGCCTTCATGCTTGTTATACTCCGCGCGCCCGTCACCCATGGATCGTTCGCTCCAATGCTCTCGGCCTGTCATTGTTTGTCCATGATGAACGAACCTGGTCCTTGCACTTGTCGTTTCGTCGAACTGTCCCGACTGCCGTCCTCGACCCGTTCGCTGTGTAGACTACTGTGTCGTTCCACTGCCTGAACTGTCCTAGCTTGTATTGTTGTCGACCCGTCCGTTCATGGAGTTGTTTCATATGTCGCCCAATCCGCCCGGACTGTCCTAACCGATATGGTTATTAACCCGCCTGTTTGTGGGCTGTCGTTCTATGTGTTGTTCGTTTGCCCAAACTGTCCCGACTGTTTGCCCTCGACCCGTTCGGTTGATGTGTGTGCGGACCCGTTTGGTGCTGCGCCCAAGCCAAATCCGCTGTCGGGTGAATAACGTCCTCGTCCTTGTGTGGGTCGCCCGCTGTCGTGCGAAGCGCCCGATTCTTCCAAGCGTTACACGCTCCTCCACCTTAAGATGTTGTCGTCCCGACAACGTTCCACTTCGGTGGTCTGCAATGTCGACTCCTCCATTATGTGATTCGGCCTCCATTGGATCACCATGTCTGCTTTGTAGTTTGGTCGAGTGTAACACACTCGTTTCATGATCTCCCCGTCACGTTCATGGGAACCCCCATTTCAGGTGCCCGTTGAGACCATCAGACCTGCTCAAGTGTCTTTACGGGCTCACTGCCTTGAGCAGTCAACAATGAGCCTGGCTCCCGTATCTATCAAGGTGACCGTGAGGAAGATGAGCCAGGGGGCTCTCTACCGATCCACTCGATCCATCTGTCTGGATCTTCCATCTCCATACGTCGTAGATATGCTTCATGGTATTCCTTCTTTGGTTTCGCGTATACCATGCCTACTTCGTCATCGTCTTCCACCAATTCCAGCCTTCTTGTCAAATCCAAGATGCTGTCTGAGAGTGACTTGATGACCAAGTCTTGTTCAACAAGCTTTGTCTCCATGCTAGACAACCGCTTATCTGTCTTTTCCTTGTCTTCCACCAACATCCCTCCTAATTTATGCTCTGCCTTAGTCACCCCTATGGTAGGCACACCTATGGGCACATCCGACCTTTCGTCATAAATAAAGAGTTTCCTTAGATGAGGTACTACCATCGCTTCATACTGCTTCATAAATTCCATTCCCAGCACTGCCTCATAGTCGTCAATCCGTACGATGGTGAAGTCTACCTTCCCAGACCATTCACCAAGTGTCGTATCCACCTTCTCCGCTATGCCAAGAATTGCCATTGGAGGGGAGTTCACAGTCTTCATGTGTGCATCTACCGGCACAAACTTTAGGCCTAGCCTCCTCACGGTGTCTTCGCTCATGAAATTGTGCGAAGCCCCACTATCAATCATCGTGAGCACTTCTGTTCCACCAACCTTCATGCGCACATACTCCAACCTATTCCTTTCCGGGTTCCTCCTAGAGGTTACTTCCATTGTAGCCGAGGCTCCGAGGATCTGCATCATTCCTACGGAGGCATTATCTTCTTCATCCATTTGAGCAGCAGCGACCGTCTTTGTTTTAGAGGGGCAATTCTTAACCGTGTGCGGTCCTACACATAGCCAGCACTTCAAAGGTTTCTTCTCCCTTGGAGTGTTATCGTAGCCGAGGCTCCGAGGATCTGCATCATTCCTACGGAGGCATTATCTTCTTCATCCATTTGAGCAGCAGCGATCGTCTTTGGTTTAGAGGGGCAATTCTTAACCGTGTGCGGTCCTGCACATAGCCAGCACTTCAAAGGTTTCTTCTCCCTTGGAGTGTTATCCGCCTTCGGAGTGTCCTTCTTCTTTTCCTCTTTCAGTTTTTCAGACTTCTTCCTCTCATTAGAAGTCTCGTCATAGTGGTATACAAGTCTATCTACCGCAGCAAAGGCCTCTTCGAGCGTCCTGATCTTCTGCCTCTTTACTTCATTGTGAGCCCATGGCTTCAATCCAATGATAAAGTTGAAAACTTTATCCTTTTCAGCCATATCAGGAAGTTCCAAAACCGCGCTCGAGTATTCTTGCTGGTAGGTTTGCAAGCTTCCAGTCTACTTGATATACTTGATTTTGGTCCTCGCCTCCCACGTTTCATCCTACGGACTGAAATGTGATTGCAAGGCTTTCTTCATCTCGTCCCAGGAGGTAATGTCATCAGTACTTCCATGAGTGATCTGATCGGCCCTCCTTCTCCACCACATCTTGGCATCATTCATTAGGAATTGAGCTGCCATCTTAACTTGCTCCTCACCCTTAGATAGGTTTAGCCTTTCTAGATACTGCTCCATGTCCCATAGAAAGTTGCCAAGAACTTTCGCGCTCCTTGTCCCGTCGTAAGATTCAGGTTCTTTGACCTTAACATGGGGCACTCCTCCACCGAAATGGTGCCTCACAGCCCTTTTTAACACTGCAATCTCGTCCTGGGCTTCTTCAAGAGCCTTGTTTGACTTGTCGAGAGTCCCCTTCAGGTTCCCAATTTCTGCTATTCCTTGGTCCCTTGCCTCCTCGACTTCTTTTAACCTTTCTTCAAGATGGGTACACAAGAAGTCTGTGTACTCGTACCGTGTCTTAAGTTCGTCATGTTGCGACTTAAGTTCATTATGCTGCGTTCGGAACTCCTCGAACTCCTCCTTGATCTTTGAGATGGCCTCTCGTTCTTTGTTAAGCGAACCCACTCCTTGATTCCAAGAATTTTCCAAGGACTCCATTTTTTCAATCACCTTGTCAGCAAATTCGGGAGTCACTTCCCTCACCATGTCCTTCCCTGCCTGGGTAGACCCGGATTGAGAATTAGCTGCCATTCTGTTCTTTTGTGATCTGGTCCCGACCATCCACTGCCATTCCTCTTCACCTGCAAGTTCTGTCAAGCACCCCTGCTCTTACCAGCTCGAGACTGGGCTCTGATACCAACTGTCACGCCCCCAAACTCTTTTTTTTTTGTTGGGCGGGTGCGGCACTACCGGGCAGGTTAAATTTTATAACACTGCCTATAGACTACGCCTTCACAACACTTGTTCCGCTATCGCTGCACAAGTATTTATCTTATAACCAAGCCTTATAACCTTGCAACCGAATCTATAATCTTATAATTGAATCTTATAATCCCTTAATTATAATTCTGCATTCAATTATAAATTATCAATTCATAAACCAAAACAACCATTCACCAACATTAAATACCGCAATATCAAAACACACAAGAATATATGCGCAAGTCTGTTGGGAGGGGCAACTCCCCAAGAGTCTGCCCGATTTTCTTTTATTAAACCAAATTACAAATGTTACAATTCGTGTGCCGGCACTTATGCCACGGCCTCACTGAAATGTTTTGCCAACACAGTCCGGGGGCTCACCCCACGGCCTGTACGAGAGAATACCGATTTTTACAATTGTGTGGGTGCTGGCGTTCCGCCACAGCCACCCGATAATTTTATATCACCTGTCGTGTAACTGCCCACGACCTGTACAATTCTGCGACCTGTGTTATATACTGCCCTCCATAACCCAAGTGCACACTTAGTGCGAATTTGCCAAGACAGGCATACATACACCTACGCCTTTGTTTTATGAGACCAACGAGCCCACGGCCTTCGCTGTATTCAACCCAAAGACTTGTATCACCACTGTTGGCCTGTCATGACAGCACACTTATTGTGCGACCTGTTAGCCCTGTGTGTACCCAATCTGTTGCTCGACCTCCGTCTACTTCCGATTAGAACCACCGTCGCTACATCTGTACCAAGATGCGTATCGACTTCGTGCTTCTTGTTGGAAGACTTGAAGAACGATCGAATGAGTTGATGCCTCCAAATGTCTCCTGGTCGCTTTATTTATATGCTCCCACGCCATCTTGGAGAGGGGTGTCGGTGGTAAAGCCGACCCCCGATTTCATGTTTAGACACCCGCCTCTTGCCCAGCCGACGTGTGTTACATTTTTTTTAAACCATCGTGGCGTTTTCTCTTGGCGGGTCGGCCTTTGTTTACAAAGCCGACCAACGCCAAGTATAAGCTCACATGGCCTTCGTGCTTGTTATACTCCGCGCGCCCGTCACCCATGGATCATTCGCTCCAATGCTCTCGGCCTGTCACTGTTTGTCCATGATGAACGAACCCGGTCCTTGCACTTGTCATTTCGTCGAACTGTCCTGACTGCCGTCCTCGACCCGTTCACTGTGTAGACTGCCGTGTCGTTCCACTACCCGAATTGTCCTAGCTTGTATTGCTGTCGACCCGTCCGTTCATGGAGTTGTTTCATATGTCGCCCAATCCGCCCGGACTGTCCTAACCGATATGGTTATTGACCCACCCGTTTGTGGGCTGTCGTTCTATGTGTTGTTCGTTTGCCCGAACTGTCCCGACTGTTTGCCCTCGACCCGTTAGGTTGATGTGTGTGCGAACCCGTTTGGTGCTGCGCCCAAGCCAAATCCGTTGTCGGGTGAATAACGTCCTCGTCCTTATGTGGGTCGCCCGCTGTCGTGCGGAGCGCCCGATTCTTCCGAGAGTTACAAGGCGGGTCGGGCGAGGGCGCGCCCGGGCGAACGAGCCCGTATCAAAAAATGCTAAGTTGTGACCCAAGGTTGGCTTTGCGCACGTTCGTGCAGCTCGTTTGCCCGGCTCTCCCTTGTCCGTTCGTTTGGGTGAGTCGTTTGGGGGTGCGCGTGTGAACTCGTTTGGTCTGGTCGTTCGGGTGAACTCGTTCAGGAAGGTCACGCAAGGGCGCGCCTGGGCGAACGAGCCCGTATTAAAAAATGCTAAGTTGTGACCCGAGGTTGGCTTTGTGCACGTTCGAGCACCTCGTTTGCCTGGGTCTCCCTTGTCGCATCGTTTCGGTGAGTCGCTTGAGGGCGCGCGTTTGAACTCGTTCGGGCGGGTCGTTTGGGTGAACTCGTTCAGGCAGGTCCGAGGGCGCGCCCGGGCGAACGAGGCCGTATCAAAAAATGCTAAGTTATGACCCGAGGTTGGCTTTGTGCACGTTCGTGTAGCTCGTTTGCCCAGCTCTCCCTTGTCGCTTTGTTTCGGTGAGTCGCTTGAGGGCGCGCGTGTGAACTCATTCGGGCGGGCCGTTCGGGTGAACTCGTTCAGGCGGGTCGGGCGAGGGCGCACCGGGCGAACGAGCCCGTATCAAAAAATGCTAAGTTGTGACCTGAGGTTGGATTTTTGCACGTTCGTGC
>APFE030139267.1:20911-31808 GCA_000404065.3 Pinus taeda | reverse complement strand
CAACTTGGCTTGATGTGCCCTTTCTGCAACAAGTCCTAAATTTGCCTCTTAATTTCATCATTCTCCATAACATAGTGTTGGTAGATCGGTCTATTGGGTAGTGTTGCGCTAGAGGTCAGATCAATGGAGTGCTTGACTTAATAGTGTAGGTGTGCCCCTGTGGGTGAGGTGAAGATGTCCTGATACTCTTCCATGACCTTTTACATCTTCTATTGTCGTGTGAAGGAGCCCTATCTAGAGGCTGCGAATGTGGCCACAACCTTCTTCTTTCCCGAAGGGTGAATAATAAGCAAGACAAATTTCCAAGTCTGATAAATGATATTACTACATTTCTTCAGATAGATAAAAGAGATGGCGATATACATTGCTACCTCCAGTATCATGTTTAACTTATTTCCCAAAGAAATAATGAGAGTGTGATCCCTAAACTCATACATAGCTTGTCGCTTCCACAAGTATGGTTGGCTTAATAATACATCACAAACTTCAAGAGGAGCAACATCACACAATACCACATTTGTGAAGGACTTGACGTTGTAGGGAAGGCGACACTATTGGCTGACACAGATATCTCGCCCTTGGTGTGTCCACCTGATGGTGTATAGTTGTAGGTGTGGTGTGGTCGGTAGGCACAACTTCTCCATGGCCGATGCTAAAATGAGTTTATTTTGGCTTCCACTACTGGCAATGAATTGTAGTGGAGAACCCTTTACCCCCGTCTATGAGTGGAAGATTCATTTCCCCTCCTCTGGACCTTCGAGCTCAATATTCTGGATCTTGGTGGTGGCAACAGTGGAACTAGGGTTTGCATGAATAATTTACTTACCTTTTCCATTACCCTTATCAGTTTTTGACTCAGATTCAGAACATGCATCTCATTCGAAAGCCTTCAGCTCGACCACCGGTGACTACTTGGCTCAACACTCACTTTTGTTATGAGTGGGGCTCTTATGGAACTCACATTTTTTCCCTGTGTCCTTGTTTGTCTTCGTGGTGTTTTACTTTTATTGAGGCTTCGATGGGTTGTCCTCGGTCACCCCACCTTGGCTTTGTCCTTTATTATATAGTTTCGGCATGCCTTTCCCTTGCTTCAGATTCATAGATCTAAAGTCTTGCTTCTTCTACTTAAATTTCAACTTGATCTTGACAACGTATCAATAAGGCAACGCCAAGCAAGGAGATGTCCAGGAAATACATCTAGTGCCAAATGTACATGTGTAGACAGTTGCAATGCTTGAGTATCAAATTCTAGTCAAAATCCTTAATACCCAGCTTCATGCAAAGGGTATGAAAAATATTTGTGAACTTTGACACATCTTCGTGCCTTCCCTACTGTATTTTGGTCCACTTTATGTATTTATCGTCATAGCTCCCGACAGGGTAATATTATTCCTTGATGGCATCTTCGAAAGAATTCTAATTGGATGCAGCTAAAAACAATGAGGATTCCCTCTCGTCCTTTTGGTCATAGTAGGTTTCCCACTAGTCCCTGGCATGGGGGGATGCTTTGAGGAGTGCAAAAGTAATATTTTCCCTATTGGAAAAGTCATGAACCAAAGAAATCCTTCCAACATATTTAACCATCTATCTATGATGTCTTCATCTATCTGGCCTTCAAATATGGGAATTTCAAAGTCAAATTGTACCTTAGAAGCAGTGGCGCCTCTAGAGTGGTTGTTGGATGAAGATTCATCGCTTATGGGTAGCCGTCGAAGGATCTATGCAAAGTTATCCATAATCATGTTCGTCTGTCGCTTGAGGGATTCCTCGAGCAATATTTTGAAAGGATCTCCTCCTCCCTTATTTTTCTTTTCTTCCGCCATGGGAGGTCATTGGGGGTTGTGAGGCTAGCCTTGCAAAGGTTCAACCAGTTCGAGCCCTAACTCCTTATACCCTAACCTCGTTGTGGACATGCAGAGAAATCTGGAGAAAGAGAAGACCGTTCTAATACCAGTGATCTAGAATTATGCAGGAATGGAAAAGAATACATATATAAACATAAACGTAGAGATGCAATAGAAATAAAACTTCATTTTTAATATCAAAGAATTGAAATATGCTTACATACAAAATGGAAATAAACTAGCTCGAGTGATGGTAACTTATCTTTGAGAATAGATATGGCAGCTACATGCCTCTAAACTATGTTATAATGAGGCTCAAGGGCCTTTTATTATTGAAAAACAAAGTAAAACTCTAAAAAAACAAAACACTAACCCGAAGAGATGAAATGTCAAGGGTTTGTGGTCCCCATTGGGGTTAGTTGGGAAGCCAAGTTCCTGGGGTCATAACTTGGTCATATGATCTCCATTTGGTGCGTACCATACCTCATTGGAAATATCTCTCTAAGTTTCCACAATCCCCTTCCCACAGCAACAGGTCTACTGTAGACCTCAAAAAAGGGTCGTTTAGGGGGTCAAAACAACTCTATAAGTTTAGGAACCGAAAAATTGTTAAAAATAGTAAATGTTGCTATAATAAAGGAAATATATGAAACCAAATAGAGGTCTAGGTGGAATAGGGGGGTGGCCACTGATATCCACTTTGATCATACATGTACAGCAAGCTCATCAAAACCTAATCATGGGATTAAAGTGTAGGTTTTAACCCCATACAAAAATTACCTGCATACGAATTCTAAAAGAAAGAAAATAAAAAATAGTAAGAGCATAACACATAAAACAAATATACACAGAGATTTTCCCCTGGATCCCAAAACCAGGACTACTAGATTGCTTTTTCATTATGTTCCTTTCAATGTTATAATACATATATATACATCCCAAAGCATCCAATACCATAGACTGGAAACCATTGTGCCCAAAACCATGTGTGAAAACCATGCACAAAACCATAGGTAGGTCTGCCCCCTACTACGCAATCGGTGCAACAAAGGGGAGGCTTCGACCCCCCTCTAACCCCCAGTAAACTAGGATGGCTGGTCGTGGAAAGAATATAACACAACCCAACATTCTCCCACTTATTGTTTTCTTTCCATAGGGGGCCACATGAAATCTTAGTCATTTATCCAGCCCTACAATGCCCATTATTTCTCTACACTAAGAGAACTTCTCAGAGCTCATAGATTTTGTCAATGCATCTACACTATTCTTCGAAGTATCAACCTTTACCAACAATACCTTTTTGTATTCTATCATATCCCTCACAAAGTGATACTGAACATCAATGTGCTTTGTTTTTGAATGGTAAGCAAGGTTGCTTTCCAAGAAAATTACACTTTGGCTATCACAGTCTATTCTTATAGCTCCCTATACTAACCCCATACTTGAACACAATCTCTCCAACTAGACTGCTTCCTTTCTTGCATGAGAGGTTGCCATATATTCTGCCTTTGTAGTTGATAATGCCACTACAGATCGTTTCTTACTCATCTAACTGACTGCACCTCCAAATAGGTTAAACGCATACCCACTTGTAGATCTTCTCTGATCTGGATCCCCAACCCAGTCTGCATCAACAAAGCCACAAATATCCAAAACTTTGTCCAATCCTGGTCTTCCTTGGTAGCACAAACCATAATCACTAGTGCCACACAAATACCTGAAGACCCGCTTCACTACTGTCCAATGCTCCTTCCCTGATTTTGACATAAACCTACTCAATACTCCCACTATATGTGAAATGTCTAGTCTAGTATAGACCATCGCATACATCAAGCTACCGATTTCACTTGCATATGGAACATGGGACATGTCCTCTTCCCCTTCTTGTGTCTTGGGACACTGTTCAATGGATAACTTTACACCTAGAGGAATAGGAACCTTCATCAGTTTACTATCCTGCATATTAAACCTCTACAGTATTGTCTTGACATACTTCCTCTAGTTTAACTAGAGCTTCATGATTGCACGATATCTTTTAATTTCCATCCCCAAAATATAGTTTGCAGCAACAAGATCTTTCATGTCGAATTTGGAGGACAATTGGGTCTTCAAATCCTGGATAATTTCTTTGTCATTTCCAACCAAAAACATATCATCCACATAAAAGACGAGATAAATAACACGGTCACAAATTAATTTAAAATACACACAGTGATCCGCTTTGCTTCTGGTGAAGCCATGTCCCCGTATAAATGTATCAAATTTTTTATACCACGTCCTTGGTGACTGTTTTAACCCATACAGAGACTTCTTTAACTTGCATACCAATTCTTTCATACCCTTCACCGCAAATATTTTAGGTTCCTTCATGTAGATCTCTTCTTCCAAATCCCCGTGAAGAAATGTTGTCTTCACATCCATCTGTTCTACCTAAAAATTAAAAGAAGCAACAACAAATAAAATTAATTCTAATAAGCTACTTGGAAATAGGAAGAAAAAATCTCAAATCAATTTCCCGACACCCTGGATAACTTTTGTTACCAAACCGAGCTTTGTATTTCTCCACCTTTCCTTCTGCATTTGTCTTCTTCTTGAACACCCATTTACTACCAATGGGTTTCCTTCCAGCCGACAACTCCACCAAATCCTAAGCCTCATTTTGTGAAAAGATGTCATTTCATAAACCATGGCCTCTTTCCAGAGTTTACCATCATCTGAATCTACTGCTTCCTTCACAATTCTGGGATCATCATCAGTAATAGATAAAGCAAAATTTGAATAGAAAGAAGATGTACTATACCTTTCTGGTTGCCTTCTTTCTTGAACTGATCTTCTCACAACCAGAGTTTGTGGATCTTCATCTTTTGCTTCCTCTTCTTTTGTAGAGTTTGATTCTTCCTCCTTAAGCTCAAACTCTATCTTCTGAAGTTTCTTTGGTTGGAATTCATGTTTAATAACATCTTTCACCTCTTTGAACACCAGTCTCAGTTGTACACAACCTTCCTTGTTACTAGGTTCCAAAGCTTATAACCCTTTAAACCATCCTTATACCCAATAAATATTGACTTTTCATATTTATTATCCAAATTTGTTATTTTCTCCTTTGGAACATGTACATATGCATCACATCCAAATACCCTTAGATGTGAAAGAAAGGGTTTCTTACCAATCCATACCTCTTGTGAAGTCTTATCCTCCAATGTTGATAAAGGTGATCTGTTGACCAGGTAACATGCTGTCTCTGTTGCCTTTGCCCAGAATTCATGTCCTAACCCGACACTACTAAGCATGCTTCTTGCCCTTTCCATCAACGTCTTGTTCATTTTTTCTACAACTCCATTTTCCTTAGGTGTGTATGGAGTCGTCTTCCGTCGTGCTATAACACATGTTTGGACTTCAAAATGTCATACAAATATCACTCATTACCATACATTTTTCACCTATGCTTCCATTATATCACTCATTATTCACCACCATGTCACTTCATTTTCCCTATTGTTCACCATTAATGGGTCTCATTTATATCTTCCAAATATTATTTATTTTTAACCCTTTTTAAGAGAAATTCTTGATTAAATATTAGAAAATAATATATTTTACTTCATATATGGAAAGTGGATTGTTTTTGTGACGTGTGTAGGTTCCAAGGAAGCTTCCAAGACATGTTTATGTGGCCTTGAATGATCAAATTCGAATTTGAAGAGATAAACCTCATGGAGAAAATCAAGGACAAAAAGGGGTTATGTGTCTAAATGGTTGAGAGATTTATGGAACTAAAGAGAGATTAGTGGATGACCATTATGAGTTTGTTACTCATCTGATTGTATAAATAGGAGTACAATCTCCTTCATTTGTAATCAGGAAGTTTTTGTAATCTTAGAATTTTGGAGTATGTAATCTGAGAATCTTCATTTGTAATCTTAGAGTTCCATTTGTAATCTTAGAGTTGGTTTGTAATGGAGATTTTGAAATAAAGGATCATACTTCAATTTTTCTTCTACATTTGAGTCTCCATTGAAGTGGTGTGCTTATGGAGTTGTGGAGGGCCCCCATGGCCTCACTTGGATGCTTATTTGCTTATTTTAGGTATAATTTATTTTATGTTTTGTTTGATTTCAGCTTTCAAGTTTTGTTAAATGTTCTAATATTGGAAGAATTTTATTTGAAAGTGTTCTTGTAAGAGAACCGTAAGATCTCATACAATTAATAGATCTAGGTTTACTTTGCTTATTCTAAGCTAAGTTACAACAAAATCTCATTTAAGGAGGATATGGTAACCATCATACTAGGTCTCTAGTTAATAAAGATCATTATTCCTAAACCTTGATTTCAATTTTCCTAAACCTTGAGTTCCTCCTTATGGTCGAAGCGATCCATACATGTAAGCTAGCCTCTAATTTGAGACACTTATTATCTCATTCTATTTTGAGATTATGTTAATCCTCCAAGGAGACTCGATTATCTAAGTATTTAGTGTCAAAAGGAAACTAGTAATTTGATTCAGATTTGATATGGATGCAAGTTGTTTGAGAACATTTGATCCATAAAATAAAGTTCTCACAAGCCAAAACTTGTTTCACTAAAATTAAAATCTTAAGTGATTGACCAGTTCCTTTGGCCTAGTAGGTGGAATTTTTATTTTTATTTTTTTCAATCTATGCTTCTCTCATTGGTTGTTACTTCATTCAAATAGAAATCCTAGAAAATAACTATTGTTGCAATCAAATGTCCAAGCCAGGTGGGCTAGATAAAGCAATAACCAAGTCTCATTGACATTGTGAGATAGAATACAAATTATTATTTGAAGGCATCCATTTATAAATGACCTAGTTATTTGACTAATATTATGGTGATGAAGCATGAAATTGTTATTTTCTAATTAAATTTTAAATGATGATGAATGGATGATTGGTTTATAAGCTTATATTGTATTATAGATGAACAAAATATGCATAGGTGATACATAATTAATGATAAGGAATTCTGCACTATGGATAGATTAACTTGTTAATGTTATTGATGATTTACCTAGAGAAACAAAACATCATAGGGGCACATTGACATAAGATTACATCAATTTATTTTATTATGTTCTAAATTGAGTTAGAGAATAGTAGAATTATGTAATTAATCTATATTTTGATTTGGATTATGAAAGTTATTAATGTGTTGACCATTGTATGAGTATGAAAAGAGAATATGCTTAATGATTGATCCACATATGGGTGATGAGGTTGTAGACCATCAAGATACGAGGAGCAATATTAGTATTTTGACTTACTAGCACGCCTTTTGTGGCTTTAACTAAAAAACTAGGGACACTTTTACTCCAAGATTACACATTGCACCGAGGATAAGTCGTTGACTTAGTTAGTAACAAGGATTAGTTGAAGTTACACAATAAGGTGATAACCTTACTCCTCAATAACTATTAGTCTCTCAAGAAAGGGAAATAATGGTGAGTTAACATGTATCCATGATTTTTCCATTTTCTCACAAGGAAAGTTGTTTACTTGAAAGCCATGTGAATTATAATACCCTACAAAAAACAATAATCTAATACTTTAAGTACATAAGATAAACAATTCTTGGTTTCATTAATAAATTAGAAATTTGATAGTGAAATGAGAAGTTAAATAAAAAGGGCATTGCTTCACGAAGGATGAATTTCTCGTCGAAATCTAGTGAATTTGTTTTCAAGAAATCTGATGTGGGAGTGTTTAAATCATTCTTTTGTTGCTGGAAATAGATTCATTACCAGCAAGTACCAATAGGGCACCCAAAATCTTGAAACTTGATAGTTGTAAGCTAGATTTTCTAAAGTTTCTTATAAATTTTCCCAAAATCATATCAGAAATTTTATTATTTTCCTTAAAAATTGTAACTTATTTAAACCACGTCAATTTAAAAAATAATATTACTTATGAAAAAAAATTAAATTACAGTAACATGAATAAATATTGAAATCACCTAATATATTATTATATGAACAAATATCTACTCTAGTAAACGTTTTGAAAATAACACATATAAATAAGAGAATTTACATTAAATACAATTAAGTTAAATTTTTATTTCATTAAAACTAAGATTTAACAAACCTAGATTTATTAATTTCATTTGATTAAAACTAAAATTTAACCCATCTAAATTTATTAATTTTATTTTATTTCACATACATTTATTTAATTATATTTAAGAGAATGTTAAATATAATTATAAGATATAGTTTTAATAAATCAAAAGTTTAACTTTATTTTATTTTATATAAATTTTCTTAAATATATTTATCGTAGTTTAATTATAAGATGTTTTTGAGTTTCTTTTATATATAGTCTCTAATTAATTTTCCTTATATTTGAAAGGATCTCTTCAAATGGTATTGAATGTATTAAGATTTTTCCATGAAACTGAAAATATTTAACAAAAATTCAAGATCTCACAAAAAAACAAATATGGTTGATTCCAATCAAAAGGATAAATATGTACCATGGTTAGTTTCCATATTTTTAAATCTTCCTTTATATTATATAATATA
This sequence comes from Pinus taeda, assembly GCA_000404065.3. NCBI lineage: Eukaryota > Viridiplantae > Streptophyta > Pinopsida > Pinales > Pinaceae > Pinus > Pinus taeda. The sequence continues at coordinate 23,426 of APFE030139267.1, read as the reverse complement.
TATTAAATTAAGTGTTTATATATTATATAAATATGAGACAATTTAACTATTTTACATTTTGATTTTTTTGCTAAAATTTGTTGTGCTATAATTTTTGGTAACATTATAATTTTTCGGTATTTAAAATATGTTTTTAAATACATAATAAATACAATGTTTTGAAAAATCCTGAAAAACTAAGATCGTGTAAATTACATAACTCAAATTTATAATTGACATAAATTTATACTAAATACAATATGCTTAAAAAACAAAAAAGTTAAAAAGTTAAACTATGCTTATAAAAAATCTAAGCAACATACCATTAAACTATATAGATATTATAATGATATACCTTGATATATTATAATGATATACCTTTTGAATATGAAGAAAATAGGAAATAAATTATGAAATGAAATTAAGTTAAGTAACATACTATTAAACTATATAAATATTATAATGATGTACCTTTTGACTATGTAGAAAATATGAAATAAAGAAATTATGAAATGAAATTAAGTTAAATACAACTTCCAACATTGCATTTAATAAATTTAATATGTGGATCCATATATTAAGGGGAAGAAATCGCAACAAGAATACATATTTAAATGGAATTACACGGAAAAAAGAAGGTTGACCCATAGAAATGAAAGTGAATTAATAAATAACTAAGACAATGAACTCATTCTTTACTACTAAGATAACAAGGGAGCTACTGCCGTAGCGGTAGTCCCTGCCGGGGGTGCAAATTCCAGTCGTTGGCACTGTTCTTTGGACCGAATCATACAAATGGAACCTGTAGATTGCTAAGAGGAAGCTAAACCTAAACTGGGAAAGGTATTTAATATGTTCAGAATAAAATAGCTGACCACATCCATCGCAGAACGCATCTCTGGGGTCTGGTATAACGCATCTTTTGAGTATTGTAAGCGGACTATATTCCATTGTAACAATCCATTCCTACATAGTAATAATTTAAGTGTAGTTCTGGCCAAATGGAAACTCAACTGGTCCTCACCTACTTTCGCCTTTTCAAATGGGTCCGCTCTTCAATCTATCTCACAGGTAACTATATAAATGAATTCCTTGTTTCGTTTCATCGTGAGTTATTTATATAATATTTTCTTCAATGCCTGCGGTTAATAAATGTTTATTGAGGTGCATCTGCAGAGTCGTGTTGGCTCCGGTGACCCGATGCCGTGCACTAAACAACAAACCGCAGTCGTCCCACGTGAAGTTCTACTCTCAGAGAGCAACCAAAGGCAGCCTCCTCATTACCGAAGCAAACGCAGTGTCACCGCAGGCCATCGGGTACGTTCTCTCATTATATAAATTCAGAGTGCTTTGGCATGCAGATCCTCTCGAAAGAATATCGATAAATAAATTCTCTTATGTAATGCTGTGCAGGTTCCCGCATTCTCCTGGAATTTTCAACGATGAGCAAGTCAAGGCCTGGAAAAATGTTGTAGCCGCCGTTCATGAGAAGGGTGCCATCATTTTCTGCCAGATATGGCACGTCGGCAGGGCGTCAAACACAGGTATATGAAGTCAATACATACTTTCCATTTTTCAAGGATATAGATTAGTGCAGGTGCATCTTATTTTGGTAAAAATGTGTCGAGTTTAATTTAAAGAATATTTGGAACTTTGAAGAATTTAATTTGATTGTGATTTAAAAATTATTTAGGATTTTGAAAATTTAAAGTTGATTCTAAATTTAAAAAAAAATTAGAAATTTGTTTGTAGATTAGAGAATATTTTAAAATTTGACTGCCTCACTATCAACTTGCAAAATATTCTTAAAATCTATGTCTGTCCGTCGTGGTAGGTATGTCGTGTTTGTCTGCCCGTCCGTGTCAGGTATGTCATGATATGTATGGCATCTCATGATTTAGCACTCACACCAAACCACTTCAAGATGTCAGTGCCAAAACATTAAAAATACGATTACAATCTGCGCAATTCCTTACCTTCGTGGCGATAAAAAACTTAGGTTAACGCAAGTTGAGCGCAGGTTGAGCGCATCGGGCGACGTGAGGCCGGCAATAAGACCTCCAAACAAAAACTTTGGATAAAAATTTTTTGCCAGGAAATTGCGCAGGTAAACTTTGGTTAAGTAGTAAATAGCGGGCACATATTTGCGGTCAACGCATCAACTAATAGCCAGTTGACTGCGTATCGAACGCTAATAGTCCCAGGCAGGGACTAACAAGTCATGAGAAGATGAATGGAACATTTATATAACAATTCATGAGAACATGAAGGGAACATTTATAGTGAAAAATATGAAATAGTGAAAAATAGGAAATGCAAGAGTTAAGTTAGTAAAATTTAATATTTTATAATTAAAAATAATATTTAAGACATTGTTGTATATAAGTTATAAATGGGAATGAATATTAGGTTAATAGTAACTTAATAAAATATGGTTTTTAATGGACAAGTAGTATGAACCAAAAAAAAATTAAAAGAGATTTTGAGTTACATTATAGTGTTGGATCGCTATCATGATGTTAGAATACATTTTTTT
>APFE030139267.1:9123-20891 GCA_000404065.3 Pinus taeda | reverse complement strand
AATAAAGAAAGTATGAAATGAAATTAAGTTAAGTAACATACCATTAAACTATATAAATATTATAATGATATAACTTTTGACTATGAAGAAAATATGAAATAAAGAAATTACGAAATGAAATTAAGTTAAATACAACTTCCATCAATGCATTTAATAAATTTAATATGTGGATCCATATATTAAGGGGAAGAAATAGCGACAAGAATACAGCTTTAAATGGAATTACACGGAAAAAAGTTGACCCGTTAACCCGTAGAAATGAAAGTGAATTAATAAATAACTAAGACAATGAACTCATTCTGTACTACTAAAATAACAAGTCATGAGAAGATGAAGGGAACATTTACAGTGAAAAATAGGAAATGCAAGAGATATGGGGAAAATTTAATATTTTACAATTTTAAATAAATATTATAAGTACATTGGTGTATATAAGTTATAAGCGGGGACTGAATATTAGGTTAATAATAATTTAATAAAATATGGTTTTGAAGAGACAAGTAGTATGAACCAAAAAAAATTAAAAGAGATTTTGAGTTACATTATAGTGTTGGATCGCTATCATGATGTTAGAATACATTTTTTTTGGAAATTATAAATATATATATATAAGAAAATTAGACACTAAATTGGTGTATGAGATTTTTTTATTTCTAAAACAAGAGACTTATTTTAGATTTATTTTAGATAGCAATTTAACTTTTTAAAGTCTTATAGAAACTGTATTATACTCAAATTGCTTTGGATTTGACTAATGACCTTTTATGAAAAAAGTTACCTATTCTTAGCCATTAGATTATTATATATATATATATATATTATCCTCGCATAACATGAAACACATCATTGAAAGGTTTAAATTTAGAACTGATATTATGTATTATTACAAATTAATATTATGTTTTTATTTAGAATGATATTTAATTACTAATGTCTTTCTTTTTAATTTGGGGAAGAAAGTTCTAATTAGGAGTTGAAACATGCCATTTAAAGCATTAAAATTGCGTGAGGATCACACTTCATTCTATGTAGGGTGATGAAGGGATTATATGATTCGAGCCAGGATTATATGATTCGAACCTTTTCATGCTTTTGCTGAAGGTTTGTAGGAAACAACAATCGATAGGACATCTCCTCATTTTCTTAAAGGAATAGACGTGAAAATCAAAATTCTATCAATTCATTTTATGGGGGAGTCAGTAGATTAGATCTGTCATTAAGAAAAGAAAGAGGCTGATGTAAATAAAAATAACTCCTTGGTCTTAGATCCCTCACTATGAACAACCCTTGGATCAGTGTAACAAATGGGATGTATTTATCCATGTCCTCACGATGGGAGCAGAGCAAGTTCAAGAAAGGATCTTGGACTGTCCATAACCTTCTTTTCTCATCAAAGGTGATTTCCATTTGCTCGTCATTCACTCAGTGAACAAATTTAAAAAAAAAAAAAGGAGAACAAGCACACTTGGAGAGTGCAATACAACAAAGAGAAAGTTATATATTACATGCATTCATGAATAATGAATCACTCATAAAAAGAAAATCTATTAATTCTCATCCAATTAATTAATTAAATAATATCACAAATACAGAAAATTATTTTATTTATAACTATTTTGTATTATAAATATTAAAACTCAAACCTTGAAAATTCAATTTATTCTAAAATCAATCACTATAAATCAGACTGAATAATTCATTTAAAATTTCCCAATATCCTATTGTATTCTCAAAACCTCTTATTAGGTTTACATACTACCTATACATTCAAAGCGCAATTAAATTATGTGGAATAGAATTTAGTTTTACTTATATTATAACCTTAATATAAAAGAAAAAACCTAACACGTTATTATAATAATCAAAATTACACAACAAAAGAGAATGAATGTAGAGCCCAAATCACCACGTACCCATACCTTAATATATAAAAAAACCTAACACGTTATTATAATAATCAAAATTACACAACAAAGGAGAGTGGATGTAGAGCCCAAGTCACCACGTAAGGTTAAAATACTTTAAAAGGCCAGCATCACAAAATACCTTAAAAGTTCTCGAGCAAAATTAGGAGTGTCTGGTCTCTACCGTAATAATGATATTGGTGATAGATTAACCGATGTTATGGACCGTTGTCAACTACGTAAGGAATGAATCAACTCATAAAGTGACATCAGGAAAAGGGACTCTCACCAACATTGTGAGAGCGCACGAGAAAGTCGCGTAACTTATTTCCATACCTTAATGACTCCGCTAAATATGGCGAGAAAAAGTAAGTTGTTAGATGAAAAGTCAAGCAAATATGTCTCAGTTAAACATGAGAAAAGGAGGAGACTCATGAATTTTATAAATTATAATAAGAAAATAATAATTATCTAGAAGTTTGGTTTATATATTTCTATTTGGTTTATATTGAAATTCGGTTTTAAAGAATTTTAAATTTTTAAATTATGAATAATCAAAATTGGATAATTTTGGAATATTATTAAAAATTTGATAATTTTGGAATATTTTTTTTTGATAAATATTAAATTTGTTTATTAGATAATCTAATAAATAATATAAAAAATAATTTTTTTTGGTTAAAATCGTTTTTTATTTGGAATGTTATTTTTAGGAGTGATATCATTTATGTTTGTTGGAATCAACATTTCGAACCAATTTTTGTGGTTCATCATAAATAATATACAAATATTTTTTTTGGTTAAAATTACTTTTTATGTGGAGCGATATCTTTAGGAGTTATTGCAATCATATTTGTTGGAATCAACATTTCGAACCAAGGTTTGTGGTTCATCACCAGGATTAGATCCATGAGTGAAATAAACTAATTGGAAATTAGAATAGCTTCGACATTTTAGATATTTGACATCGTAGTCTTAAGAGTTTCCAATCTTAATTTTGAATTTAATAACTTTAATTTAAATGATCTTTCGGATTTTTTTAGCTCTGAAAGAGATCCTTCTCAACTAATGTTAGATATGGATTTAAAATAGATATATATTCATGAATATAAATGAAGTTAGCAATTCCATTAAACTATTAAACATGTAAAAGTCTGGAGCTATAGATTATATTCGTGCAGCATACCTAAGCGAAGAACCCTAAGAGGCGGAGAAAAAATGGCGTGCTCAGCTAAGGGTTTCGGACGTTCCAGAGTTTCACAGGTCGGCGCTGACAGGACCTGCTTCTTCCCCTCGGCGCTATGTCTCCCAGATTCAGGTCATGTGGCTGGCTTGCTTTTCTTTTGGGGTCCGAGTAGCTCAGTCCTTGAGCAGATCACTGTCGGCGGAGATGCAGAACTCAGAACCAGTGTCTTACTCCAGTTCCGCTTCTCCCGTGAAGGTATTTGCCAGAAACCCCGCAGGGCTATTTGCTTGGCCACGACTGGATACCGCTTCTTAACAGCGGCACAGCAAGGGTTCCCTCCGCTCAAGGGTTCAGAATCGATTTCAATGGCGGGGTTAACCCCCTGTTCGGTTCCTTTTCCTCAGAACCGTTTTTGGGCGGGAAGCTGGGCCACTTTATTTATCTTTCTTCCTTCGAAACAGTCCATGTCCGTGCGGCATTCATGGATTGGAAGCCTGGAAATAAAAAGGTTTCCAGGAAATCTTGATCTTAAAACATCGGAAAAATGTCTGCACAGGGAGGATGCGTGGCAAATGTTCGACGAAATGCAACGCAGAGAGTTGGTCTCTCGAAGTTGGTCTCTAAGAAACCGTCGTGAGAAGCGGCCTCCGGTGGTAGTCCTACCTCTGCCCGGCCTAGCAAAGATTGATGCAGTAAGATTTAGAAAGGCCCTGCCCCCTCTCAAGCCACACCTAATGACTAATACCGCGTGCTGCCCAGCGCCGGGAAATAAAAAACAGGCACAGTTTGGGCCCATGGCAAGTTGTGCTTGTACTAGCATCCTCTCGTCTTAATCTTGTAGAGGACAGAAGATGCCGAAGCAATCCGAGTCTTTCCAGATCCTAATAGCGCTCCTCTCAGGCAAAACTTTGCTTCAGTGGGTGAGCTCTTCAGATCTTGTGCAGGACCTCAAGCAAAATATGGACCTTAGGACGGGGATTCCTTCTGCTTCTCAAAGGCTCCTCTTCAAAGGTAAACAGCTTGAAGATCTCTTGCCCCTTTCATTTTACGACATTCAAAGAAATGCTTCCATCATTCTCTCCCTTCGTTTGAGAGGGGGAGCAGCTGGACAATCATCTTCAGCAGCAGCGTTTTCTTATAGAGATGTTGTCCATGCTCAGAAACCCAAGAACTCAGCTTCATTAGCCCAAGTTCCAAAACCTTTTTTGGTGGATAAGCTGGAGGAAACCCCCTCCATTGAAGTAATGCATCCAATGATGGACAAGCAGCTCCAATTGTTTCCCGAATTTGGCATTATTTGCAGGTTCAATGGGCTATGGCCACGCACAGAAGATCTCTACAAATGGGTTCACTCCAACTGGACCAACAATTGCAAGGTTCTTCTCTGTTCTAAAGGTTTCTTCATTGTGGTTTTTGTTGACAGTGAGGATTATCAAAAAGCATTAACTGGGGGCCCATGGTTTTGGGACTCGGTGGGTCTCTTCTTAACCCCTTGGTTCCCAGATTTTGATCCCTCCACAGCTATTATTACCAAACTCCCCATCTGGGTTAGACTTCCCAACCTCCCGGTTCATCTATGGCACTTTGCTGTGTTTGAAGGAATCGGTAACACTCTAGGCCGCTTTCTAGCTTAGACACTTCTAGAGGGGAAAAGGGCATCTACACCTTCGCCAGAATCTGCGCAGAAATAGACATGAGCAAAGGATTACCAGATCAGATCATTCTCAAAGTTGGAGACTTCTATTGGACTCAGACCCTGGATTACGAGAACACAGCGTTCCGCTGCAGAAATTGCCATCTCACAGGGCACCTTCATAGATCGTGTCCAGCGATTCCAGCCCAAAAGAAGAAGGCCGCTCCTAAGCCGAAATCCAAAAGCTGGAAACCTTATGACCCGCCCCCCATGGATGATTTTAGTTCCAGTTCAGATGAAGAGGAAGTGGATGAGGATGGGATGGACGCTTCGCTTGCACAGGACCTGCCCCCAACAGGGCTTGAGGAGTCCACAGCCCCACCTCTCACGCAGAAGCGCTCTCATGAGACCTCTCCTTCAGACTCAGACAAGGAGATCTCCCCGTCCGCCCAACTTAGTTTGCAAGTCTTTCCATCCCAGCAGGATCATCTTGGATGGGTCAAAGTTGGTAAGAAGAAAGGTAAAAAGGGCCGCACTGTGGACTCCACCCATGTTGGGTTGAATCCCTAGCCGGGCTCTTGTCTCTTGGTTCGTCTGTATGCTTCTTGTTAAGCACTGCTCTCTTCCTGTTTACTCCTCAAGGCCGAGGTGGATAGTCTATCCTTGTCGGCTGCCCGTTTTCTCTGGGGCTCTATAGGAGGTCCTTTGGTCTAGTTGTCATGTTCTCAGCAAAGCTTCGGGCTTTAGTCTGCCCAAGCAGTCCTTTTGTACAATATGTTTTGTTTTCTTAATACAAAAGCTTACTTACAATAAAAAAAAAAAAACATGTAAAAGTCTGAATTAATTATCTTTAATTTTTCTTATATTTATCCCATATTTAAAATATTTGATACTTTTACTTATATTATATCAATCGCATTCGTTAATATAATTATTTAAAATTCATTCCAAAAATAATCCATACTATTCGTGGAAGATTGCATCATTAATTGGAAGGTTCAATCATTGTTGGTGGTTTCAACTTTCGGGGAAGTAACATTTAAGAATAATCTCACCAACGCACTTCGCTCAACGATCAATGCAAATTTATTTGATGAAGAGAGACCAATGACTCATTCAACGCCGGCACCTAACTACTCAAAGAGAGCCAATCCCCCCGTAAAATATGAACCCTATAAAGTGTAAGTGCCTTGATATCCTCGTGGGCTCCCTGCTTCGCTTCTAAGAAGAAATTTCATGACAAACACATGCTCCTCGCGAGACCTAGGAAAACTATTGTAAGATCTACCTACTTGACAATTGTAAGATGTACCTACTCGCAAGAAAAAATAGCATGAATGTCATACATGAACCAGATAGACACCGCTTCATCCAAGGGTTCCTTGCAGGTGGATTACTGCATTGTTTCACATTTTTAAGTTGGTTGATTTTATCTTTTATTTTGTTAAAATTACTCATCAAATTGGGCATAGGTTTGTTCATGATATGGTCAAATTTAATTTCTCAATGTATTTTGTTTAACATTTTTAAGTTGGTTAGTGTTATTTTTTATTTGGTTAAACTTACTCATCTACGTGTATAGGTTTGTTAATGATACGGACAAGTCTAATTTCTCAATGTATTTTACAAACGAGCCTACTAAGTGGTTGATTGATGCCGGTTTGGTGAAGTGAGTTGTTTTTTTAATTGTTGACTAGCATAGAACGTAGTTGGAATATGAAGTGATTATATATATGTATATATATTAACACAATTTGGTTTTAGCATTAGCATAATCTGGGTTTCAATATTATGAAATGGGGCCGAAGGCATTCATTAATGTATGTAACACGTATATTAACGTGGAATATAAGTATTAGGTTAGGACATTAATAATTTGAAATTTAGTGGGTTTGTTTTTTTGGTTTGTAATGAGAAGTGGTTTTAATGAATTACATAAATTATAAGTATTTAATTAATTGGGTCTAGTTGATATGAATAATTTTTAACTTTTTATTTGAGTTTGGATTTGACTGTTTTTTTAAGTTCATATGCATATTATTTTTTGCCAAAATTTATTACATGATAATACAAAAGAATTGCAATTGAAACATGAGTTTCAAGTGTACAAGAATTGTGTATGCAAGTCACTTCTTGAGTGTGAGCATAAATATGAAAAATGGAGGATGAATGCAATTCAATCCTGAAAAATGGAGGATGAATGCAATTCAATCCGAAGTTTTGTTAAGAAAAAACTAAATTGGATCTTGAGACCAATTATCTCAACAAAACCGTGTGCACTAGTAGGTTATTGAACATTAGGAATGAAAAACCTTAAAATCATATTTGTCATTCATTCTTGTTTTAATTCTCTAAGCAGAGTAATATACTAACAATGGATTTATGAGCATAAAGTTGTTGGAGAAACTTATAAGTAATGACTTCACAAAGAATGTGGCAAGGCATAAGATGCAAAGCAAAGACTTTGAGTTTATTGTGGAAAGTTTTTCCATATTAACCATATGTGCTAGGTTGAGTGGAAAACCTCTATAGTAAGGTTTCATTCTCACTCATTTTTATAAAATGGAAGAGGACAATACACTCTATGTAGATAAGTAGGATTGAATACCATCCATGAAATATATTAGTATATATTCAAATATTCAATCTATTAAAGAGGTCAACCTTTATTAATTTTAAATACCATTTTCAACATTGCAAAAGAATGGACCACTATTAATGTTACTCTATTAAGTATTTGTTTAACAACATTTTTACTCCTAAGGACAATTAGATAATATCATCATAAATAATCTAGAGAAAATATTACACAAGCCTACAATGTCATCATCCTTTGTAGTGGCCATATGACTAGTAGGGTGTAAGGTCTTATTATAGTACTTACTTTGAAATAGTTACAAATGATTTAAGGGTAAGATATATACATTATGTAAAAATAATATTTTGCATCTTGAACAATTTTAGAGAGAACTTTGTAGATAGCAATATTGTAAGGGAATAGATCAATGTATAGTTCAATTGTTCTAAGTTTTGGATTTTTTTTGCAATAACTCATAGATATAATTTTTGGTAAGATTGTGATTTTTAGTTATTTAAAATGTGTTTTAGAATGCATAAATAGATTGAAGATTTTGAAAAAACTTTATAACACTAGAATTATACAAACTAAACAACCTAAATTTAAAATTCCAACACATTTTTACTAAATTTTAAATAAAATTTAAAACTATACAAAAAAACATAATTTAAAACCAAAAAATTAAAAAATCAATACCTTTCCAAGAAGGCACTCCATGGGTATTAGTGAGTCTTATACAAGCTACTACTAAGGTAAAAAGCTTACATTACGTACAAAAAAGTTGGTAAAAAGAAGGTTGCCACAGTTAGATATTGTTTTAGTTAATACGTTGGTAAAGGGAGGTTGTCAACGATAGATATCATTTTAATTAATTGAAATTATAAATGTTTTTATTTAAAAAATAATGGTTTTTTTTATAATTATAATTTTAGGCAATTATATATTTATTAACGTTTAATATTTTATCTTTTTGTCAAATTGTCTGTGTTTTCCCAGATTTGACCTTTGACTTGAGAAACAGTGACTCAACGGCATCTAAGCCATCAAAATCACTCGCAACCCTAAGCTGGCTGACTGGATTTTACTATGTCTCCTCCACCTAGCAAGGAGGCAACAAACTCAGTGAGGTTTGATCTTGGGTTGCCTCACTAAACAAACCCCTCCTCAAGTAATTGTACTAATAAAACCTAACATTTATTAATGTTTAATAAAAAAAAAAACCAAAAAAACAAAAAAAAAAATATTTGAATTAAAATATATTTAAAGTTTTAATATTGAAAGAAAAATCTATAATCAATACAAATAAAATAAAATGTTGATTAAAAATAACCATAAAAGTTTTGGACAAAATTATTAGAAAAATAAATATTATAATTAATTAATATTTATTAATTAATATAAATTGATTTTTTAATTTTTTTGGGTTAGTAATAAAGAAATAACAATAAGAATTTTTATTTTTAAAAAATAAAAGTTAGATTAGATATATTTGAAAAATAGCATTTGAATCTTTGGAGTTAACTTTCAATCCTTCTAACTAAAATCATCGCCTAGAGTTTTTTTTTTCAATGAAAAGTCTCTTACTTTTCTATTAAAATAAGAGGGTTACATGCATTCACTTAATTATAGAAGCAATTCTTTTGAACTAAAATAAATTGTATAGACATCCATATATAAGAAATTCAGTGCCAGTAAAAAATGTTCCTGAGTAAATAAAATAACATGAGATATAAAACTATTAAAAAAAAAAGAGTTTTTTTTTTATGCTCTAGGAAACCCAAAAAACCAAGCCAAGAAAAACAAAGTAGAAAACATTCTATCAAATCCTCCCAACATATTGAGAGTAATATTTCCAAAAACAAGTAAATGTAGACTTTTGAAGAGATTTGTATGAAGAGAGATATTTATGAAAGCTTGAGAGTAGTATTTCCCAAAAACAAGTAAATGTAGGCTTTTGAAGAGATTTGCATCAAGAGAGATATTTATGAAAGCTTGGACTTAGACTGAGGCAAAAAAAACTAAACCCTAAGAAAAGTGAAATTTATCCTCTTTTGGCCATGGATGTACACTCCCATTCCATTCTTAAAAAGATAGGTGTCTTTCTTTGGCTAACACAACACTCTTCTATAAGGAATCCTCATGAGTGTTTCATTCTATGAAAATGTGCTGAAAAGATAGATATTGTAAAATTTTCTTCATATCTTTACTCTGTTTTTTCAGTAAAATAAATATAATGCCTTAATTTGTAGTCTAATAACCAATATTTATATATTTAGAGTAACCACAATCTTATAAAATAACCCCTTCTTTAAAAATAAAAAATAAAAACCAACCAGCAATAAGTTTCTCTTTAATATCTGTTCTAGTTCCAGTGTTCATCCAAATATAGAAAGAGAAAAAACCAAGGGTTTTGATATAGGCACCACACTGCATTTCATTGCCTGAAAAGCACCACCAAGAAGTCTATAATGCAGTCATCAATAAAGCCTATAATGCAGTCCTGTAATATCGAAAGGAAACAAAATTCCCTGGATTCTGCCCCAAGCTCCCTGGAGAGTTACTTAAGCACCTGAGGATGAGCGCAACTTAAATATTGAATCTTAATATAACTAATATGGATTTTTTAAGAAATTATTCATTGTATATCATGAATACTACTTAAATTATAATAAATAAAATTATTGACAAATCCCCTATAACTAATACACATTTTCAAAAATGTTAACACAAGATCTTAATAAAAAATAAAAATAAAACTACACCAGCGCAACAAAGAACCTTAATGAGAAAACTAGTGCAGTACGACCAAAAAAAATAATGACAGATCGTTCAGAAGTTTTAATCCCTTAGGTACAAAAGCGGGAAGTTATATGGAAAATAAGAAAGTATGTCTCCATTAAAGAGTGGGAAATTATATGGAAACTATAAAATATGTTTTCACTAAGATATCAAATAGAAAATTGATTAATTATATAATATAGATTATAGATTATTTATTAGAATAAAAATTTAAAGCGAATATTTTTTTAAAGATTAGATTGTAATTAGAAGTAGTATTTAGTTTCAATATATTATTTTGATTCAATATTAACATATCAGGTTTGGAAAATTATTTAAGATATAATGAATAGTGAGAATAGGTTGATAGAAGATTAAGAGATTCTCTAGAAGAGATATACATCAAGTCATATTCAATATTCATATTAATTTGAGGAATTAATATGTCATAATGTAGGTGTTGCTTCACTAAATTATTTAAATATCAACTAATGCTCGAGAGAATTCTTTGTGAAAAAACAAAAATAATTAACTTCATAACATGCATAAGAGAGATGAGTAGTTTATTATTCATGAAAGAGTTTAACCGGACAACATATTCTAGCTAATGAGCATCCTTGTCTTTATAATCAGGAAGATGGGATTTGGAACTTTGTACATCCCTTAAAGATACAAATTCAAATCCTATATTCAATACAAGAGGAATGAAGGGTTGTTTGTATGAAGAGGAATGACCAAAGAAGAATCTCCTAACTAATCAAAGGCTCTATCTTGAGAATTAAGAGAACTAAGTTGAAAATGTTGAATGTCTTTCAAGACAGAGCCTACATTCAGTTAGACAATGTTGAGAGAATAACCTTACAAGAAAATCCTAACCTCACCTAGTTCAAGGATCCCATCATAATCACAAGAACCTCACATAACCATTAGGAATAGTTGAACTACCTCAAAATCCTTACGAGTTCCCTAAACCTTCAAATGTTAGATAACAAAACTTTGAGGGCTAAGTCAGATCAACATTATTTACAACAACCAAATCATTATTAACAAGATAGATATTGTTGGATTCATTGATTTGAGCAAATGTTTCAATATCAATAAACAAATTACTCAAGTTGTAAGATTCTTCTAGTCTTATATATGAAGATGTATAGATCGGCGAGAATTCACGAATAACTTGAACTAAAGAATTAACTCCATTTAATGCTAGTGACCGAAAGCTATAAAGAGGGTTCTCAATAATTACATTATTTTCCTCTTTCAGATATGAATCCTTATTGCCTTGTATCAATTGAAAACGTAATTTTTCAAATTGACAATTTAGAGGATTTGACATATTTTCAACATTAATTCATCTATTAAATGCATTAGCACACAAGGGGCAATGGACTGAGGAAGATATTCGAGTAAGAAATATTTCTATTGTTGAGGGATTTTATCCCCTAGGGCTTTTGGGTGGAACCCTAGCACACTGAAAGTTGTCTGAACAAAGAAACATGCATATACACAGCCATTATGCTAGAAAAAATCTATTTCTAAAGTAAGAACAACGTACCTCAGGTCCTACGTTTGGGTAGTTCCTCAAGGGTCCAAATCCTTCTTCACGTCCCTTTCGCTCCTTTGCCCTGCAAAACCAACAATTCCAAAGAATGCAGCAGTATATGGACAAAGATTTATACAAAAATCATC
>APFE030139253.1:5091-15538 GCA_000404065.3 Pinus taeda | reverse complement strand
GAAGTGTTAAGGTAGAATCCATGAAATTGCTATGCTCTGCCTTTAAATTTGTTTAATATTTTATGTTTTCTTCAGTTTAAGGAGAATCCTTGAGACCCCTTGCTCTCCTTATCCCCTCACCAGTCTGATCTACCCATCTCACCTTCTTTAAGACATCAAAACAATTTCCTATCTTGCCCCAAGTGGACCTCTGCAAAAACTGTGCCTCATCCCCGCACCCAAATTTGCCTTTCCCTTGAATTCAACAAAATTATCAAAACTCAATTCTAAACTCTTTGTACTTCATACCTAGCCTAAAATCAGTCATCAATTCGGTCATCTCGAGCCTTTTCAATTATCTTTTGCCGAGTTTGACTCGGAGAGAGCCCTCTCCCGTCCTCGTAGGGCTAGCTACGAGGCTGAGCGTGGTTTGATGTGGCCTTGAGTCTTGCCTTATTTCAGCCTAAGGAAGATTTGAGCGCTAATAGGCGCCATTCTTAAAATCAAGATCTTTGGCTCCCAGATATTTAATGGTTTCCTGAAAAGTCAAAGATATCGGATCCAAGCATCGAATATCTCCTTTTTTCTCACTAAAATCCTTTATGAGATTGAAGTCCCCCACCACAATCTAATTAGTGTCCCCCCAAAAGCTCCTTAAGGTGCCGCAAACTAAGGAGAAAGCTTGCTTTCATCCCTGGTAAGGTGGGTCCGTAAACTCCTGTCAACCAGACCTTCTCAAAAGATCCGATAAACTCAAATTGGATTGAAAGCGTGTGTGGGTTGGCAATTGATTGTCTGAAGCCAATATATCGATGGTCCCATAGGATTACTAGACCCTCTGCACTACCTCTTTCATCTAGAGCCATACATTCTACCAAGGGCTAGCTCCTGCTAGCAATGTCTTTAAGTTTTTCCTGCATCACTTTAATTTCTAGTAGGACTACGATGGTTGGCTTCTAAAATTCAATTCTTTCCTTCAGATACCTCAAATTTCCCTTAGAGTTGAGGCCTCGTATATTCCATGATAACGAATTCATTGAGGGGGAGGGGGGAGAGGTCACTGATAATACTCCTTTAAGACATTGGCTTTCCCTGAGTTGACTAAGATTTCCCCTACTTCTCAAGTCACTTCATAGGTTGGTATTTTTCCCCTCTTCCTAGAGCCTAGGCTAGGTTTTGACCATTACATGGATGTATCTTCTTCCTGAGGAACTAAATCCAGTTGAAGATGGGATTCTGTTGAGACTTGTCTTTTCTCCTAGTCTTTATAGATTTGATGGAACTAATCTAACTAATCTTGGGGAATATTGGTTGATCCATTTTTTGCCTAGCTTCGGAGGTATGTGAACATGACCCTCTCATCGAAGTTGAGTTGATCCAACCTCACATCATGTTCTAAAGCTTGACGTACTTGACCAAGAAATTGGAGGATTTATTTACTATTAGTTTAAGCCTTCGGGTTTTAAGTTTTCTTGGTTATTTACTCTTCGTATTCTCTAATCCTTGCTTTACTTCCATCACTGCTCAGGCTTGAGGTGCAACCCCTGACTCTGTTTTTGGATCTGGCTTTGTCGATTCAGCTAACATAGGGAAGCAGTTTTCTTGAGGTATATTTGGGGCTGCTTAAGTACTACTAGAGGTGCGTTTGAAGGCCGCATGGGAGGGTTCAATAGTGTGACTGGAAGTTGCATGTGATGAATTTGTCAGGGAAAGAGATGGGGGAACTTTTCTTGGAGGAGGACATCATCTCTGAAATTCTTGGAAGTCGTTCAAGGAAGGAGCCGCCGCAGGGGTTGGGGCTTGTTGGGAGCAGTAGATTTTCATATTCATGGCACAATCTTCACTTGAACGGGACATGCTCGTAGTCTAGTGGTTGAGACCAGGTATCATCTTGGTATTCGATTTCCACCAACTTTGGGAGAGGGTGGGAGATGTCCATATACACACAAATCCGAGCATACAAAGAAAATCTTCTACATCGCGTGATCTTTGAAACCTGGAAAAAGTTTCAAATTAGTTCTAGTATATCTATCTCCCATAAATCCTTTGGGAGGGAGTACAATTGGACCCAAAACGAGGCAACTAGGAATATTTTGTTTTCGAGATTATAAGAAAATTCTTAATGCTTCATAAATAGGCCATCACCGTTCATGAAATAAAGGCCACTGCCCAAGATTCACCTTCGATCTTCCATATCTTCAACAACTACTTTGAAGAAACCCTTGGCCCATAGGCTAAGATCGAAGGGAGCTTTGGGTTGCCACCTGAGTTGGATCCATCATAGAATAACGACTTCTCTGGGCCACATACCCATGAATTTATATATAATTACATGATCTTGCATAAATTGGCGAGATTGTTCAAGACAGTTGTTGGGCATCACCACCTTGGGGCTTTTCTTTCCTTTGGGAGGCAGTGGCCTCTCATGCACACCTGCCATTGGGAACTAAGAGCCGACGATTTAGGTTGTTTTCCTCTTTGTAGGCCGAAACTAGATGAGGGGGAAATAGGTAAACGAGTCGCACCTGTGAGTACATACATGAAGGAGGGGGCATATCCCCCTCCCTCGAGAGGCCCTATCTTGATCCCACTCAGCTTGGAGCTTTTGTCAGGGGATGACGACAACATCGGGAGTGGAATATGGGTCTGACGTTGCAAGGTTCAGGGCTCCACAACCACAAACCCTAATTTTTCTTCAAATCTCCTTGCTACCTTGTGATTCAATCTTAGATCTTGCCCAAAACACTCTATTCATTAAGAATAATATATATATAATATATATATATATATATATATATATATATAATAACAATATCCTCTTTCCTTCTTTGTTCTATTAAAAATTTCATAAATAATTATTTTAAAAAGTATAATAAAATAAGAATAAAAAGTTAAATATTCATATAATTAATTTAAACTATAATAAATAAAAATAGAATGATAGTATCTTCACTTCCATTATAAAAAATTATATTGATTTATTTAGTAAAGAAATTATAATTATAATTATAATTATAATTATAATTAAATTATATATATATATATATATATATATATATATATATATATATATATAAAAAGAGATGAAGGGTTTAAGCATTTCTAATTAATGATTTTTTTAAATTTTTTTGGAAGTGCTTTAACAAATAAAGAATAAAAATAAAAATAAAAATATATTTCACTTTCTAAAAAAATATGTGAATATAGTTTTATAAACTCTATAAACAAAAAAAAACATATTTAAAAATGTTTAAACCCTTCATTTTCTTATCTAAAAAGGTTAATGATAAACCTGTTAATAAATTCCAATACCTTTAATAACCCCTTACTTAGGTTATTAAACCTAATATATGAATAAGCTATGATATCCTCATAAATAAAAGAAGCAGAACCTTCCCTTGCAAGGAGTAGACTTTATAATCACGACTTTGACACAATAAATGACTTTATCCTTTGGTTATGTTGTAGCGGCCACAACCACACTCCAAAATTTTGCTTTAGTCTATTTTGGAGCCTCCCTACCAACCTTTCATAACACTTTTTCTTGCTTTGTCAAGTACTCAAGCTTAAGTTTTTCCCTCACACAAAGGAAGCTAATCAATCAAAGTTGATCCATTCCCCTCACAGGCTGTTCAACCAAACTTGGTCCAGTGGTAGGCTGAGCAGCTTCCCCTTGAAAATTGCGCATTTCTAGAGGGCAACCATCCTTCCCTCCAGGAATTGCACAATCTTCTTTGGTAGCCTACTGGGCTCCAGGATTGCACAATCTTGCCAGCCAACACTCTTAGTAGGATTTGCATAAATTTACCCAGCAGGGCTGCTAAGCCCAGGATTTCTGCAAATCTGGGTAGAAGTCAGCTGGTCTCTCAAGAAATTGCACAAACCTCCTGGGCAATCAATCCAACTCCTAGCTAGGAATGCACATTTTTCTGAAGCAGTTGAGCAACTGCATGCTTGAGCAGTTCGGTTGACCAGTTCAAACCGGGACCAAGGAGACTTGACTTGCATACATGCATGACTTTCTCTTCTCGGAATAGCAAGAGACAACATAGAAAAGACATCCCATGATTCAGGGAGATACTTTTAGCAACCGAGGGTTACATGCAAAGTTGTTTTAGAAGTTTCCCTCTAAGTGTTGCTTTTTCCTAGATTTGTGGCATGTGCGTCATGAGACCAAACTTATTTATTCAACGCATCAGAGCTCATTCATTCACATCGATCTTGAAGCTCTAACACCCCACAACACATCTGGGACTCTTCGACACATCTGACTCAGTTATTCACAGGTAAGTGTCCTCAACTTGTCTTTTTCAACAATTTCAGTTGCTTTTTCTGTATTCGCTTGTGTGAGTGTTGTTTACTTGATTTCTTTAAACGCTTGATGTCATTTACATGTGTACTAGCTTTTCCTAGCTCTATTTCAGTTTTCATTGCTATCTCACTGTTGTCGCATGCATGAAACTGTTTTGCATGGATGGACGAATTGCCTCACCCACATGCATGTTGATTTGCTTTTTGAATCTTTCATTCATGTTTTGCATGCACTGTTAATCACTTATGCTATCACTTAGTGTCACCATGCATTCATTGTCTTAATTGCTTGCAATTGCCCGTTGGCGAGTCAGGCCAACCTTGGCCTGAACTCTACCTCCAGCAAGGCTACATTGCGCAATCTGGGGAAGGAAGGCTTAACTTCCTCTCCAAAAATGCGCATTCTTTCCCAACACTGTCCTCCAAGATTGTTTTATGCATTTCTCAAGGAAAGTGGCTACTTGGCCCAAGAAATTGCGCAAATATGTCCCTGGGCCAACAGTGCTTCCCAACTGGAATTGGACATTGCATAATCCCAACAACCAACAGCTTGACTGGATTGCACATTTCACAGATCCAGCAGCCAATTTTACCTCCCAGACAACCCATGCTGCCTTTTGTGTAGTTCTAGCAGCCAGTCACCTTGTAGGTTTTAACCCCGTACAAAAATTACCTACATAAGAATTCTTGAACACAGAAAATAAAAAATGTGAGAACATAACACATAAAACACATATACATAGAGATTTCCCCTGGATCCCAAAACCGGGACCACCAACTTGATTTTTCATTCATTTTCCTTTCAATGTTATAATACATATTTATACATGCCGAAGCGTCCAATACCATGGACTGAAAACCATCGCGTCCAAAAAAATGTGCGAAAATCATGCACAAAACCATAGGTGGGTCTGCCCAACCTAACAGAAGGTCAAAAAACCAAAATTTTCTGGGGTGCTGCCCTGAACTACATAAAGTGGGGTTACGGGTACACCTCAAACCCCCTGAGATCCCCCTCGCTACACAATCGGCACAACGAAGGGGGGCTCCCCCCCCTCTAACCCCCTGATTTACTACGTAGGCTAGTTGTGGAAAGAATATAACACAACCAAACATTCTCCCACTTGTTGTTTTCTTTCCACAGGGGGCCACAAGAGAGCTTAGTCATTTTTCCAGCCCTAAAATGCCCATTGTCTCTCTACATGAAGAGAACTTCTCAGAGCTCACAAATTTTGTCAATGCATCTGCAGTATTCTTCAAAGTGTCCACCTTTACCAGAAACACCTTTTTGCCTTCTATCATATCCCTCACAAAGTGATATTGAACATCAATGTTCTTTGTCTTTGAATGATATGTGGGGTTCTTTGCCAAGAAAATTGCACTTCAGCTATCACAATCTATCCTTATAGCCCCCTATACTAACCCCATACTTGACACAATATCTGCAACCAAACTGCTTCCTTGCTTGCATGAGTGTCTGCCATGTATTCTGCCTCTATAGTTGATAGTGCCACTACAGATTGTTTCTTACTCATCCAACTGACTGCACCTCCAAATAGGTTAAACACATACCCACTTGTAGATCTTCTCTGATCAAGATCTCCATCCCAGTTTGTATCAAAAAATCCACGAATATCCAACACTCTGTCCAATCCTAGTCTTCCTTGGTAGCACAAACCATAATCACTAGTGCCACACAAATACCTGAAAACTCGCTTCATTGTTGTCCAGTGCTCCTTCCCTGGTTTTGACATAAACCTGCTCAATACTCCCACTGCATGTGCAATGTCTGGTCTAGTACAGACCATTGCATACATCAAGCTACCGACTGCACTTGCATATGGAACACGGGACATGTCCTCTTCCTCTTCTTGTGTCTTGGGAGACTGTTCAGCAGATAACCTCACACCTACAGGAATTGGAACCTTCACTGGTTTACTATCCTGCATATTAAACCTCTGCAGTGTTGTCTTTACATACTTCCTTTGGTTTAACCAGAGCTTCCTCTTTGCTCGATCTCTTTTAATTTCCTTGCCCAAAATATAGTTTGCAGCACCAAGATCTTTCATGTTGAATTTGGAGGACAATTGGTTCTTCAAATCCTGGATAATTTCTTTGTCATTTCCAACCAGCAACATATGATCCACATACAAGACCAGGTAAATAACATAGTCACCAATTAATTTAAAATACACACAGTGATATGCTTTACTTTTGGTGAAGCCAAGTCCCCGTATAAATGTATCAAATTTATGATACCACATCCTTGGTGACTGTTTTAACCCATACAGAGACTTCTTTGACTTGCATACTAGTTCTTTCTTACCCTTCACCGCAAAGCCTTAAGGTTGCTTCATGTATATTTCCTGTTCCAGATCCCCATGAAGAAATGTTGTCTTCACATCCATCTGTTCTACCTCAAAATCAAAAGCAACAACAACAGGTAAAAGTAATCTAATAGAAGTTACCTTGGCAATAGGAGAAAAAATATCACCAAAATCAATTCCCAGCACCTGGGAATAACCTTTTGCTACCAACCGAGCTTTGTATTTCTCCATTTTTCCTTCTACATTTGTCTTCTTCTTGAAAACCCATTTGCTGCCAATGGGTTTCCTTCTAGACGACAACTCCACTAGATCCCAAGCCTCATTTTGTGCAAAGATGCCATTTCATCAACCATGGCCTCTTTCCAGAGTTTTCCATCTTCTGAATCTATTGCTTCCTTCACAGTTCTGGGATCATCATCAATAATAGATAAAGAAAAATTTGAATAGAAAGTAGATAGACTATACCTCTCTGGCTGCCTTCTTTCTTGAACTAATCTTCTCACACCTAGAGTTTGTGGCTCTTCATCTTCTAATTCCTCCTTTGTTGTAGAGTCTGATTCTTCCTCTTAAGCTCAAACTCTATCTTCTCAGGTTCCTTTGGTTGGACTTCATGTTTAATAACATCTTTTACCTCTCTGAACACCACATCTCGACTGTACACAACCTTCTGTGTGACTGTGATCCAAATTGGATCCATGAAAATTATTAGAGTTCTATGACTATATCAAATCAGGACAAACTTCAAACTTGTGAACAATTAGCTATCAGGAAGACCTCTAGACAGTTGCAGTTTGTAGCTAGCAAGGAATTACTGAGGCCCATGGAGACTGTGCAGGACACAAACTAGCAGTTAGGAAGTCTGGATCAGAAAATAGAGGCCATTTTGTGGCTCTTCATCTTCTGATTCCTCCTCTGTTGTAGAGTCTGATTCTTCCTCCTTAAGCTCAAACTCTATCTTCTCAGGTTCCTTTGGTTGGACTTCATGTTTAATAACATCTTTTACCTCTCTGAACACCACATCTTGGTTGTACACAACCTTTCGTGTGACTATGATCCAAATTGGATCCATGAAAATTATTAGAGTTCTATGATTGTATCAAATTAGGACAGACTTCAAACTTGTGAACAATTAGCTATCAGGAAGACCTCTAAACAGTTGTAGTTTGTAGCCAGCAAGGAATGACCGAGGCCCATGGAGACTGTGCAGGACGCAAACTAGCAGTTAGGAAGTCTGGATCAAAAAATGGAGGCCGTTTCTAATGCGTGATTAGTGCGCGTTGGGAAAAACCCCTCGAAATAGAAAGGCCTCGAGCACTCGGTCACAAGGAAAAGAAGAAAACCATGGGAAAAGCACTAAAGAGAAAGGCAGGCCCCGCGCCTCAAAACCAGCGGAATAACGGAGGCATGTTGGGCGGTAAGCGGAATTGTCAGGAGACCCAGTGATACCACACAGCGAACGACGCGTGTCTGGTGGATGAGAGAGAAAACCACCTCTCATCATGGGTTAACGTCCCAGCAAGTTAACCATGCGGTAAGTG
The DNA here is from genome assembly GCA_000404065.3 of Pinus taeda. NCBI lineage: Eukaryota > Viridiplantae > Streptophyta > Pinopsida > Pinales > Pinaceae > Pinus > Pinus taeda. Next base: position 7,383 of record APFE030139253.1, on the reverse strand, counting down.
CGAACACCATAGGATCTGGGGGCTCCAGATCTAACGGCTGAGGATGCACCCGATGGGAAATCGGATCTGGAGGGAGAATTAAGGGAGAATAGAAGTTTGAAGCCTGATTTGACTGCTGAGCTGGCAGATGAATTATTACACAGAGTAACCAAAATACCGAACCATTTGAGGAAGAGCTGGCACAGTTCATGGGAGGACATGTGGCCACTTCCCTATGAGACATTACATAGTGGTGATGACGCAGAGGCAGGGAACTCCAAGTGAACAGAAGCAAGTGATTCGAAGGGGTGGAAGAGGAAACGAATAGTCATGAGACGTATTGGCTTTAAGCCAGGAATAGATAGAGAACAAAAAAAAGGAGGAAGAAAAAAAACATTTTCAGAAAGAAGATAACAGTGAAGAAGGAGACAAAAGAGATAGAAGCAGATGTAGAGAGCCGAGCTGACCTGCAGAGCTAAGGCAGCATCGAGCAGACAGAAGGCTTGAGAGGTTCAACCAATCCCTGTGACGATAACTGTCGGGAACTGAGTACCAAATTAGACTCATCCCATCAAGACTAGTTGAAGTCAAGACTTAGTAAGAAAGAGTCTGTGCACTCTAGTGGCTTGGGGAATCCAAGAACCACCCTACTGAGCATTCTCTGTTTCAAGAGACTCAATTTGATCTCCTCGTTGTAAAAAGTCTGCTGTAAGACACAATAAAAGAAGGCCACCACTGAAAGCTGGATCGGAGACGTAGCCCAGGAGGATTGGGTGAACTCCTTATTAATTTTTTGTGTTCTTGTATTTGCTTACTGTGTTTCTCTTACTGTTTTCCATTTTCCCGTGTCTATGTATTTTGCAATCTTATCGATCTGTTGCCTAAGATAACATAGACACACACCAACACATGAGTCTGTAATACCTTCATTCATTTATTAATTAACTGAGGTCACTCACGAGTGATTATCAGATCAAGTGGTATTAGAGCTCTAGGCTGTTAAGGTTAGACAAGCTTGTGTTGTATTTAGCTATAGAATGCTAACTAGATCAAAGCTCAAATTAGGAGAAGAAGAGTTGGTCAAAACTATTCCTGAAATTGGGAGAGTCTATCCTCAGAAGACAATGTCAGAGGAAGGTTCTGTGGGGCCAGACCCTCAATTCTTAGATAGTTTCCTAGCCCTAAGGTCCATGGTAGAGGAAATGTATAAGAACTTTAGAAAACATAAAAATGAAGATTCATCAGGCTCCAAACAAGACAAAGGAGAAGATGAGTCTCTCCTCCATGACCACTCAAAAGGCAAAGGGAAAGAAGAAAGCTTTCTCACACCTCCTAATAGCCCTGAACACAAAAGGAATGCATCTTTGATTAAACTAGATGTTAAATTTGATTTACCTATATATGATGGAGAGTTGAATGCAGAAAAGCTGGAAAATTGGATTAGACAAATTGATGTTTATTGTAGAGTGTAGAGTATCTACTCAGACAAGAGAAAGATTCAACTGGGAAGCCTACGCCTTGGAGGCACTACCTTAGTTTGGTGGGAAGGCAGGACCCAAGCTGACATGAAAAGACATGGTAAGACCATTTCTGTCTGGAGTGAATTTGTTTCTGCAATCAAAAAGCAGTTCTATCCATTGGCCTACATGCAGCAAGCCATGATGAGCTGGTAAACTCTTTGATAGTTGAAAGGGCAAAGTGTACAAGGATACACCCAAGAATTCAGAAAGAGAGCCTTGATTCTAGGAATCTCATTAGACTCACCTGAGACTTTGTTGAAGTACATTGGTGGTCTACACAGCTACATGAGGCACACTATCCTCATGTTTAATCCCACTAGTATAGATGAGGTATCTGCTCAAGCTACTCGTCTATAAGCTAGAGGAAAGAATGGAAGTCCAGAAGTTGAGGGGTCATCCCAACCCACTGCAAGCAAGAATAAGGAGAAAAGAAAATAGAAATGGAAAGCAAGGAAGGCTAACACTGCACAGAAGAACAAGTCTCCATGCACTCATTGTAAGAAGGATGGGCACGATGATGAGCAATGTTGGATTCTGCATCCGGAGCTGAGACCTAAGAATTTCAAGGGCAAGAAGAAGAAGACTGTTGCAGCTATTCAGAAGGATTTGGGGTTAGACTCAAGAGATGAAACAACTATTTTAGCCACAGGTATAAGAGGTAAGTATGCTAAAGCATCTACTAGTAATCCTACACAATCTACTATTGATGAAGAAAATGAGAGAAAAAGACATGAGCTTTTCCATATTAGAGTTATTTCCAAACATCAAAATATTGATACTTTGTTTGATAGTG
>APFE030139247.1:0-18496 GCA_000404065.3 Pinus taeda | reverse complement strand
AAATGTTTTTAATGGATGTTCATTTTCTTTTTCCTTTTAATTTTATTTATCCAATATTACAAAAGAATGTCCTTAATGGATGTTCATTTTCTTTTTTCTTTAATCTTATTTATTTTTGTTTTATGGCAAGTGGTCTTGTTATTTATTTTTGTTGTTTTATGACAAGTGGTCCTCTTTTATTTATTTTTGTTGTTTAATGACAAGTGGTCTTGTTATTTATTTTTGTTGTTTTATGACAAGTGGATTTTTGTTGTTTTATGACAAGTGGTCCTCTTTTATGGTTATGATGGTCATCTTTTAGGGTTATGGCCATTTCTATTTATTAGTTCTTGTAGTTATCATAACAATACCATGGTTGATTAGGATCGATCGAATATTATGAGAGAAAATAGATGAAATAAGGGATCAAGAGAGCAATTTAACCTATCATACATTCAAGATATAGCATTGTAATGAATATGGGATCATTTCATGCATGTGACTAGACTAAGTTTCAAGTTACATTTTATTCCAAAAACGAGGGTAGTTCATAGAAATTTCCACTTATTGGCTTGTCATTAGAGAGAATGCATTACAATTAGGGAGAGAGACATGCTATAGGAACATAGTCAAAATCCATATGAGAGAAGTCTACATAAAGACATTGGAAGGAGGAGCATAGCAAGCCATAAACTAAGCTATAAGAAGTAACAATCCCATTAGTGAGAGAGGCACATACTAGTTGGGAGTCGTAGCCTTTTCTAGTCTTGTCATTTTTATTGTCTATCCAATGTATAATTTTTAGCTTACAACCATGAACTCTTAATGTACAATTTGTTTGCTAAACAATTGGCTTGAGAGGACAACAAAACAAGGTATATTAAAAAATTATCAACACACAATTGCCTAACTCTAGAGAGAATTTCCCTTATCTCCCTAGTCTACTCAACATTTACTCCTACAAGAGATAGAACAAGCCTTAAGGTTGGTCAATGGGCATACAAAGGATTGTGCCAAGACATGTTAATTATATTGCATGTCAAAGTGATTTTTCCAGGTAAAATAATATAGTGAAAGACATTATATACTCAATAATGACTAGAACTAAGCCTCATGGTGTATCAATGCCTTTACTCATTCTTTACCAACCTCTTGAGTATCTCCCTCAATGTTACTAGTTAGTACAATAAACTTGAAAAAAAAAAAGATTAAGTGATGATAACACAAAGTTATAGGGGAGAGTAGGATACATCGACATGGCAGCCTACATGGCCATCCCGCTACTGCAAAGGACGAAAAAAAGATGGTAAGTTAGTGTTTGTTGCACCAGCATAGAGAGGAAGCATGCAAAGAGTTGGGAAGGTACACTAGTGTTATGGTTTGCACTTCCAAGGACACATTGTTTCAATTATGGAACAATATAGGCCAAAGCATGATCATTATATAGAGGAATGGGGACAAGCCAAAACACAATGAAGAGGAAGTGTTTAAATCCATTTATAATCCACCAGCCATGGCAGGATACAATAGGGCTTTGCAACTATAGATTGCTAGCGTCATTTCATGGAGAGCATGCAAACAAAGGATCTAATTATCTCCATCCATATCAATAGTTCCAAATCTTCTCACTCATGTGCGTCAATCCTCTCCGTGGGACCTTCTATCTCAGGTTCACTTTTTCATACTCTTATCTTACAATTATATTTCGAATCAACAACATTTTATGTCTACTTCTCTATCCTCTGTGAGCTCTTTTGGTTTCTAGACCTTCATCCCCTTCCTTGGCCCTGTGTATCTAGGAGGTTACTTCTCGCCTGTATCTCTATGGTTTCCCTCCCTATCTCTTGTTTCTTCCCTAGTATTAGTTGATCATATTGCTAACTCCCCCTCTTGTTTTGGTCCAGCCCTGACTATTTTCATCCCTTGTTCTTAGGCCTTCGTCCCTCGATCAATCCTCCATTATTTATCACTACTCACTCCCTTCTATTTTGACTCGTCCCTCCCACCTCAGTTTCTCCTACCACATCTCCATTCACTAACATGGAGAGGCATCATCTAGTTAGACGCTCTCGACATGGTAGAAGAGATAGATTTGAGGCTCCCCCCTCTCTTGTCTATATTCTACCAACCCCGCAAGGTACTCATGCACAATCCTTTGCCAAGGTAACCATAGAAATATACAAGGATATCATCACTAAGTTTGTTCAGAGAGTAATCTTTGACATAGAGGAGCAAGTCAGACAAGCTCACAAGTTCATGCTAAGCACACATGTGGAATGATAGACCAGAATTTGGATCTTTGATGTACAAAATTCTAGTAGAGCCAGAGAATTTGTTTACATGTAGACTATCAACCTGTATTGGCACACAAAATCTCTTATGGGAAGAGTTCTTACAAATAAGTTGACACTCAACAAGAAAGTATCATTGTATGGCCTAGCTCATAGAAAAAATAGACAACATTAACATGAAGGTCACACTGTTGACTAAGAAAATCATAGGAACAAATCCCTTAACATAAGATACTAATAGTGATCCCCATTTGCTAGATTAGGTGCACAATTCAGTTCAATGAGAGAGTATATGGTTCATGCTCAAGCTCATAGTTTATTTTCCAACCGTTTGATAATGCCGTTCAATTTATGTAGTGTTCTTTGTGTAGACATTTTTTCTTTGCTTGTTTTGTTTTATCACCTCAGTAGATCATGAACAATAGAGACAATCTTAAAATTTTGAGTTTATGCTACTGGTTTGGTTTCCCTAGTGACACACCAATAAAAATTATTAACAATTGTATGTAATATTTTATTTTTTACACTAATTATAAATATTCTTTGATATTCCCCACATATATATATATATATATATTTATATTTATATAGATATATTTTAATTCAAACTATAGAAAAAAACCTTATGACTCAATAGTATGTGTTTTATTCTAAAAAATCATAAAATTAAGTTTAGAGGGATACACTATATATCATTGTAAATTTTAAAAGTATGATTCTTACGTGGGAAAATCACTTATCACATAAACAAAAAACATTCATATATCAATTTAATATTTATTACAAAAATTTTAATATATTAAATAATTTAGAAAAAAATTATCATGATTTCAAAATGAAAGGCATACGGTTGTGATGAAAAACACTGTCGGGGGAACTAAGAGAGCTTTGATAAGAATTTCGGCATGGTGATGGCGAAGAGGAGTTTGAAGAAGTTTGTTTTCGTCAAGGTAAACGAGCTACATCTAGGTATTATGGGCCATTCGTTGGTCATGAAAGTAGGGGTTTCAAATCTGATGGTTCTGAGATTTGCCAGATCCACATTATAGAGAGCATTGTGGGTGAAGATATTGGGGTCATCACTTTGACTACTAGAAAAGAACAAGATATGATCTTGAATGCGGAATCACGGGTCTCAACAAGAGTTTTCCACAGGACAACCCAGATTGCCCTAATGGTCTTGGCTGGAATATTAATGGAGATCTCTGCTCATAGACCAAAGAGTGAAATCCCAACTCATGCACAATTTTGGTTCGGGTTAGATTCAGGAAGATATCCATCTCACCAAAAGACGTGCTCATTTACAGATTTGACAAAAATCTAACGGATCTACTCCCACAAAAGGAAACTCTGCCCTCGCCTCAGCCAGATCTAGAGTTTCTCTTTAGTCTCGGCCCTTATTTTGGATCGAGCCCTATCAATGCTTCCCACAATGGATTTAGTATCTGGTACATAGTGGATGCAGAAGGAAAGAGCTTTGTAGAGGAGAAACCTTATGTTTTTGTCATAGTTTCCAAAGATCTACCCGGGGATTTAGCCAGCCTAATCCCTACCCCACAAGACCATGCACTTGGAAGCAATGAGAGTTGTTCTAGATTTGTTGATAGGAGTTTGTATCGACGCTCCCACCAAATCGAAAACAAGCAGCAGTACATAGAAATAGCAAAGAACGTTGGGATTGCTTTTGATGAGGGCCTTTCTGGATCAAGCAAGGAGAAACCTCCACAACCTATCGTACAGGAAGGCTATATTGGCCCAGATTTGAAGACACAAGTAATAGAGGGGGGTCCATTTCGACCAGATCTAACAAAACCTGAGTACCTCTCAACAGATCAAGCTTCGTCAAGGATAGATCCACCCAACACAACGTCGAATCTAATACAAATTTTCATCAGAACACTACAAGGTCGAATTGTCTGCAAGCGAATCTGGAAGGGGAGGCGGATACACGAATTAAAGGGCGAAATCCAAAATCAGCTAGGCATATTGGTAAGTCTGCAAAGTTTATTTATTTAGGATAAATTCTACAGGATAATCACATACTACAGGACTATGGCATTGCTTCGGAATTGACCATCATCCTCAATCTCCGTCTACGCGGGGGATGCTCCAAAATTAGCTCAAAGGGCACAGGATCTTTAAAAGATGTGGTCAAAGGGAAGGAAGCCCAAACTAAACCAACACCACCTACATAACTACCTAGACCCTATATCGTGAAGAAAAAATTCCGAGATACTAGCCATGACAGTCACTTTGCCTGAGGTAAATGAAATTTATGCAAAATTTCATACCAAAGTAGTCATATGTAGATTTAATGGTTTCTGGCCTAAATCAGACGCTTTACACCAATGGATATTCTCTACATGGACAACGAATTATGATATTCATCTATGTTCCAAGGGGTATTTTATTGTCAAATTTGACACAGTCCAAGACATAGATTATGCCCTTAATGAGGGACCATGGATCTGGGGCAATGTAAGACTTTTCATGATCCCTTGGTTCCCAGGTTTTGATGCCGCCACTATGGTGGTATCTAAAATCCTTGTATGGGTTAGGATACACAATATTCCACTACACTTCTGGCATCACAAAGTATTAGAAGGAATAGGGAACTCACTGGGAAAATTTCTCAAGATTGATGCAGATAGAGTTTCAAGAAGCATAGTTACATTTGCCAAAATATGTGTTGAAGTAGATCTGAGTCAATGTTTTTTTGATTGAATAATATTGGTCCATAACAATACACAGTGGATTCAACTGCTTGATTATGAAAATATGGCATTTCATTGCCATAGCTATCAACAAATAGGCCATCTTCATAGTGCATGCCCACAAGCTAAAAAAGATCCCAAAAGAAATAAGAAGCAATCCCAAAACATTGAGATTAGAGAAGAAGTAGCAGATGAAGAAGAGACAACTGAAAACATTACAAACAATAATGTACAGTTAGTACAAAACAACCCACAGAAGGACAAGACAGATCACAGCTCGTCATTAACACAGAGGCCCAACAACTCTTCGCAATAGTATGAGAAGCACACATCAGGGAAAGAAATAAGTGGCAGCGAACGAATTCATGGATCTGAGGGATCTGATTCTGACAAAGAATGTCAAACTAATACCAATGAGAATCAAGTGTCTATTGTAACATCCACTCCCCATACTGGTGGTTGGCGAAAAGTGGAAAAGAAGAAAGGTAGGAAAGAATAGATACCCTTTTATGGGTTCTGAGAAGTCAGAACATGCTATTATTGCATATGTTCATTAGCATCTACAACATGTAATTTTGATAATTTTTAATGAATAAAATTACGATTTTTCCAAGGGAAAAAAAGAAAGGCATAGGGTTGTTAAGGGATCATGTATTAATATAATATTAAATTTAAACATTGTGTGTGATATTTAATGATCACAAACTGTATATTTCAATAATATATATATATATTTTAAAGTGTAATTTTCTTGAGAAATCACAATTTCTTTTTAAAGTGCAATTTTCTTGAGCAATTTCAATCTAGGGGCATCTAATTCGTCAAAATCGCACAGAGATGACACCCAACCTAGACCACATCAGCCCTTAATATCGCTGGATATTTTCCTGCAAAATTTCAAACCAATGACCTTCATATTACAGAGTGCCTTAACACTACACCCTATCATTGTCTATTTTATGCCCCGTGGGTTTTAAAGTGGATATTTTAATTTATTATGAACAAAATTTAATTTTTACATATTTTAATTTTTTTCTTTTATATTTTTTATTAATTTTATGGTGAATTGTATAAATATCTGGAGTAATAAGTTGTGAGAATTATAATTTGTTTGTATAATTTGGATTCTTAAAATTTTAATTTATTTTTATTCAAAATTTATTTTATAATACATTACAACTATCAAACTATATTTAAATTCAAAAATGTGCTTAAAATTTAAACTAGTGCTTGGTTACCTTCTATTCCTGTGTTAATTATATTATAAATTATCTTTTACTGTATTATATATAGTAAATAAATATTTTATTTTTTTTTTTTTTTTTGTTGTAATTTATAAAGGGAATATATATTTTTTGTAAAAGTGTATCTTTTTATTAATTGGGTCTGGTGAATGTAATTTTATTTTATTTATTATTTATTATTATTATTATTATTATTATTTTCTTCAGTTTATGACAGTTACTCGGCCTTTGAACCCCTATGCCTTTTAAATTACTCTCCTCCATCTTATTGTCACATTACATGTGTCACATACTATCATCAAACATTGAAACCCATAGTCACCAAGATAGAGTCCTACATTTCAAATTGGAAGTTTGAATCTTGGTGCTTCATGAAGACTTTAGATCAGGGTTGAATTTAAATATTTTGTATTTGAGTTGAATCCCTCGATCTATGGTTTCATGTATACTCTACTAGAGATTAGAAAGTACGGCCCCTCTTAAATATTTTGTCCCCGTCCTCTATGTTATTGAAGATAATTGTGAAGAAACCTTTTGAGCCTGAGCCTAGTTTAAATTCTATATCTCCCTCTTTCTATTGGTACTTCCTGATCCACCTTGATTATTTTATCTAAGGGCCAAATTCCCACAAATTTTCAAATTAGTGCATGGTCCTTGATATGTTAATCTTTTTTTTATTTATATTATTTCATACAATAGAGATTTTGTTATTAGTGGGGAGCAAGTGCTTGTATTCCCCGAGCCTTTCATTTGTGGGTTCCATTGCCGTATTTTGTTCTTTCGTAGATTTTCTTGGTCTTTCGATGTTGTTGAGAACTACTGATTATTCATTACTGAGCTCAGATGGTTGAGTCTATGAGATATGTTCCTAGTGGCTCTCCTTGCCACAATATTATTGAAGGAGGGGTTTCCCCCACCACCCCACAGGGGAGACCTGTGAATTCAAGAATAAGGGGGTGTAGAAAACCTAGATGAAATTAGTGGATCTATTTCAAGGTTGTTCACAAAGAGTTTCTAGTATAAGTTAAATTATCCCAAATCAATTAAGAGTTAAATAAAAGCGGAAACTCATAGATGATGAATGTCATAGGTGAAAAAATTAGTTTAAAACAAAAGGTCAATCATTAGCCTCCATTTACCAACTTAAAGTAACAATAACTAATGAGTAATTAAAATTACAAAACCATAAACTCATAAAAAAATTGTCGACACATGAATAATATAGCCTTATTGTTGTGAAGGTGATAATACAAATACTAGAAGCAACACACACCAAGAAAATCACACAACACCAATTACTCATCTAAAATGGTGATAAGGGATTATTTTCATCAAATATTTCGGATATAATTCCTCCAATTACAAAAAGAAAGACCCCTTCAATTAGGTACTCTTGGACATATATCTCTAATGAGTTGAAATTATTTTCTAAGCTGAAATTGTTTATTTACTTCCCATTAGCGGTTATATCTTTTGGACTTCCCTTTTTTGTCTTAGTCTGGTTTTGCAGATAACTATACATTATGACTCATAAGAAACATTACATTTAGCTCTTGGAATTTACGCTAAAAATAGATGGTCCATGGTTCCACGAGGGCTTCACTAGGGGAGAAATACCGTACCACGTGCATTCATATTGGGGATATATATTGAGAAAAAAATGACATAATATATTGAGCATATAATAGGGGGTAAAGGGTTTTTATATTAGTTGGTACAACAAATGTAGCTCAAAGTTAATGAAAAAATGGATACCTACAATATATATTGAAAGTAGGGGCCTTTTTAATTGGGAAGGTGTATTGAGTTTGTATCGATAAGGGGTTCAATAATGTGATTTTTAGAGGTATTTTCCAATATGTAGTCAAATTAAGGGTATTGTTTAGTATACCACGAATGCATGTGATATGTCAGAGCTTCATTGAATGAAGCCCTCGTGCATCCTGCATGCTAAATGCAATAGCCAAAAGTTGTTTAAATAATGTATTTTCTTAGAAAACTTGATAAGTCATTGCATCCCTAATCATAGGAACCATTTCCCTTTCGAGCTCTATTCCATGATGGCTAATTTTTCCTTTCTCATTTTCTAGGTTGCCATATTTGAAACCTATAATACACTCATTCACAACATCAAGTATTTGTATTGTAAGTATTTCAATATAACAAATTTTCTATATGGAGACAAATAAATGATTACAAATTATCTCATCTATTATTAGTAGCCTCTTACAAAGAGTAGTTTTATACTAGAAACCAAAAAAACCATTGGATGATACCCAAAAAATAATAATTTATGTTGTTCATATTATTCAAAAATTGAAGCCACTTTTATTCTATGATAATGGCGGTAGGGAATTTATTTTTCCTCATATATGACACTTCTGATAGTATACCTGAAACTCAAAAAATTAGGGAAGGTGCATTAATTTGAAAAAATCCTTTACACTTTAACATCCTTTCAAAAGAAAGTTTAATCATCACACCAAGGGCAAATTTAATGTATCACACAAAAAGAGACTCCAATGAAACATGTGTTTCGAGCTTGCGAATCACACATATAAAAATTTGGGTGAAAGATCTATTTCCAACATTTTGCATCATACCTAAAGGTCACTTAGTGTGATGTGTCAAATCTTTTAAAAATTTGGCTTGGTGGAATAAGCTCTTTTAAATTATGTTTTACACTTAAACCAATTCTGATGTAGTGCCATAATGTGAAACTCAAAATTTTCCAAATCTCATGTATATGGCATTTAACAAAACTTTGATATGATACAAAAAAATGTTGTCACAATGGAGAAGTGGAGGACAGATTGAGAAGGTGTGATTTGTCACATGAGAAGAAACCTTGACAAAATGTGATATGTCACATAAGTTGAAAATTTTGTCCCATGTGACATATGGTGTAAAAACCTCTTCCATGTGATATATTATGACAAACAAAAACTTAGATTGATTTGTATCATTGTTTAAAACTCCAACTCAAATAATTGACATGTTTGTATTTATGCACATGTTTATGAGTGCAAACCAAAATTAATAGTTAATATAAATTTAATTAGATATATGTTTCTATTCAGAATTATTTAAAAAACAACTCAATTAAATAACATTAATAAATTTATTATTGAAGATAAAACATATTAATTTTTCAATGACAATAATCACATTTACAATAACCAAATAAATTTAAAAAAAATTATATACAAAATTAAATAATAGAGATAATGATTATCTGCTATTATATTTAACATTATATATTCCATCATATTTTCATAGTGCATGGTTGCGGTTTGTTGGATTTCAAATTTTCCATGTTTAAAATAATATCATACAATCTCTTATTGTTTATTTTAACAAGTAATATTATATATTTAAGCAATATTATATAATTACTAATACCGTAAGGCATTCCTCTCTGAAAATAACTCCCATCCATTCCACCTGTAACTTTAATGAACCATTGATTTTGGTGTTAGACGATTGAAATATTCTCTACCATAGGATTTAAGAGCCATATTAGTGAGTTATGAATTTTCACGACCACGATAGTGAAATAACGACTCTCAACCACGATTAGGTTAAGGCAAGGGTTAGAACATGAGTCAACGATATATTCGTATCGTGATGGATAATAAAAAGTGATACTTTATCTTATCTGAGTGGTTTCTTTGTTTGGGTCCCTACGAATATAAGGGTTTGACGAATGAATGCAACAATGTTGATATTGCTACTTCTAACGATCAGGGAACATGACTTCCTTCTATATGAAACCCTACCCCTCCCTTCATATGTGTCTCTCACAGGGATTTATAGATGCGATGACGATTCCCTGCGAATTGAGGCCATGTAAATCTAGGCAATGTTGCATCTGTGGGTTCATCCCCTTAGAAAAATTCAAAACCGAAGGTTTTCTCGTTTTCACTATAGAAACAATTTGTATTTATTGTCTATTTTGGATTCATGGTTTTTTTTAGGCTTTGTCTGTAGAAGCTTTTATCATGTTGTTTCTTCAACATCTTAGTCCTTCCAGCATTTTGTCTTAAAGAATAGCACATGTTTCTTCTCCGAAGGTAATTAGGGCAAACTTTTGGATGTCATTGTACCTATTATGTGAATAATATTGAAGAACTTAACAACTTTATGGCTTAGGTTTTGATTAATTCAGTCACCATTTGTTTGACTGGGAAAATCCCGCCACGACTGGGAGGATACAAACAAATAAAACCATGGAAAAAAAGACAAGGATTGACAGGGATCTCCACACACACACACACACATATATATATGGCAACGCGTAGGATAAACGATCAATAAAACATACATCCACCATGAGCAGCGTTAGCCACGTTGTTACTAGAGAAATCTCCGAGTGGTCCATTCCTTATCACTGACCATAGGGGACAGGTGGGAAATACACTCAAGCCATTACTATATAGAGGCAACTTGCATTCACGAGGGATGGGATAAGGACATACAATCATAAGCAAGCCTAGTTCAGTCACCATTAGTTTGACTGGGAAAAGCACAATCTTAAGGCATTGGATTGGACAAAGAGACTCACTATTGCATTGGATGTTGCTAGAGGTATGAAGTATCTTAACAATTTGTCTCACCAGATTTTTATTTGAGGTCTCTGATGTGCACAACTAGTTATCTGATCTCAAATGTTTGACCACTAGGTAAGTTCAAGTTCCCACCTCGTTATTTGCTCTCGAATCTTTGACCACTATGTAAGCTCAAGTGGGTTGAAATACAACATAAATTAAGATTTACTATATTTTTGAGCTAACTGGTTTTTAGATTCCCTTTTCGTTATTATATAGTGTGATAGAAAACACTAATTTGAATGGGCATCTTTGTTTTGAAGTTTTTAACTTGCCGCAACTTAAGATAATGTGAGTGTAAAACATACAGCCACCACTAGCAGCATTAGCCAGGTTGGGACTAGAGAAATATTCGAGCGGTCCATTCCTTATCACGGACCATAGGGGGAAGGTTGGAAATGCACTCAGGCCCTTACTATACAGAGGCCGCTTTCATTCATGAGGGATGGGATAAGGATATAAAAGAATAAGTAAGCCTAGTTCAGTCACCATTTATTTGACTGGGAAAAGCACAATCTGAAGCCATTGGATTGTACAAAGAGGCTCACTATTGCATTGGATGTTGCTAGAGTTTTGGAGTATCTTAATAGTTTGGCTCACCAGAGTTTTATTCGAGGTCTCTGATGTGTCCAATTGGTTATCTGCTCTCGAATCTTTGACCACTATGTAAGTTCAAGTGCCCACTTGGTTATCTGCTCTTGAACTTTTCTCGAATCTTTAACCACTATATAAGTTCAAGTGAGTTGAAATACAACATAAACTAAGATTTATTATATTTTCGAACTAACTGGTTTTTACATTCCCTTTTCCTTGTTCTAGAGTGTGATAGAAAACAATAATTTGAATGTGCAACTTTGGTCTAAAGTTTTTAACTTGCCGCAACTTCAGACAATGTGAGTGTATGTAATATTTTCTTTACAATATCATCAATGTTACATTGTTCAAAGATCAAACTTGAACGTTCAATGATCTTCTTTTTTCCAATGGCGTAGGATTCTCTCCAATAATTCTATAGATGTGACTCTATCAATTATGGAGGGAATTGTTAGCCAGTGCTAAGGAGTAAGTAATAACAAATATGCAGAAGCAAAATAGGTTAGAAACTCAAATAAGTTGTTTGGTTTTGAACTGATTTTTTGATTATCATTATGTTTACGGAGAAACGTAGATTGTTGATGCTTTGAGAGATCATATAGAAGTTCAAAGAAGACTCCATGACAAGCTAGAGGTATGACATTTTTTTCTAAAATTATGAAAATCGACGAACATAATATCTCTCCACTGTTTTAGATACCTGATGACTGAATGGAATATATCTCTTGCAAATGTCAATTTAGGTTCAAAGGAACTTGCAATTGAGAATAGAGTCGCAGGGTAAATATTTGCAGACCATATTAAAGAAATCACATCAGACATTGACATCAGAAGCATCGATGTCAGCATGCCTTGAAGCCACAATAGCCAAGCTTGCAGATTTGGCCTCCAAGCTTCCTACAAACAGCGTGAAGCCAACTTACTCTGCAATGAAAGTGACTCCATTGATGGAAATTCATAGACAAGATCATGGGTACCTAGAGGTCAAGCCCCACCTCAGAGATCATTGTTTTGAAAATCAGTTTGCAGACCACGACATGGAGCAGAATAAACAAAGATAAGATAATTACAATGGTTTTTGAATAAGATGTTCAGTAATACTTCCTCTTAAATTGCTTGGATTTGGGGTTATTTTTGCATTTGGTGTATTAGGATATCATTTTCCACTTCAAGTTTAAAATAAACAGATTATATCTAATAAAACCATCAAATCAAGCATAAACCAACAAACCCACAAAATGTTTGATGAAATGCAAACTCAAAATTTCAAACAAAACCTGTTAGTTGACATGTAATTTGGAGGGTAGTACAATGTTCCTTCGAGATCCCTTAATGAAGTAAATTGAGGAAGATGAGCATGACTTTCTATGCAATTCTTCTTTTGTAGTGGCGCCAGAAACAAAAGAAAGAAGATGCAATTATTATGAATGAAGAGGAAGAGAGTGTGTGTGGTGAGGATGATTGCAGTTATGATGATAGTGGGATGGATTTTGGTTTGTCCTCATTTTCTATTTAAATTTGCATCCATAAAATTTTGTATGTTCACTGAGATGAATCTATAGTGACACTACCTCAGTCCAAAATTCATATTGACTAGAAGTTTAGAGGAATAATATTTTGGTAAGGTCATCAGTGGGTTGAATAGCCAGATCAAATTAGTAATTAGGGTTATATATATATATATTTAATATATATATATATATAAAGGTATCGTATAAAGGTATCGTTTGTAAGGAAAAAAAAAATCATGAAATCAAATTATAGAATTCAAAAGATAGGCTTGCATTATGAACAAGCAGTCAAATACACGTCTGATGTATTCAAACTCATTTTTTGTTCCAAAAAAAGGATTATTTGTAGTTCATAAGTGACAATGTCAGTAGGTTTATAATAGGCAATAATGGTTCAAGTCCCCAAGTATAGATTCAATCCCTTATATTTATCAAATCCATTTTTATGAATCGTGATTATGCATAACTGAAGTCAGGAAAATCAGAAAGAGATTCACTATATCCTAGATATGACATTTAAATAATTGAAAAGAACCTCTCAAATAGGGTAAGAAACACCAGTGAAGAACACAAATTTACCCTTATTATTTTGAGTTGCTATGAACTAATTTAGTTGTCTCTAATGTGTTAAGCATTGGCACATGCAAGGGCCAATGTATATAATTGACAACTTGTACAAAGAACTTTTACCTCTATTTCAGAGTTCTATTAATTGTAAGCAAGCCCTGTGAGGTTTGAGAAGACCTCCTAAATTAATTTAGAGTATCAATATATATTTTTCTCAAACACCATGCTTTGTTATTATACTTCCCTGTCGATGCCTAGAATCCTTTGCTTATCAAGAAAGGGGATTTTTTCTTTCTATCTTTCCATATTAATTAAACACAGAGGCCTAGGCAAAATTTCGAACCAGGATGTAACTATAACACTACCTTGCTTTCAAATATCCAAATTTTCTTTGCCTTGCTCTATAGTGTGATAGAAAACAATAATTTGGATGGGCAGTTTCGTTCTGAAGTTTTTAACTTTTCGCAACTTCAGAAAATGTGAATGTATTTAATATTTTCTTTGCAATATCAAAGATCAAACTTGAACATTCACTGATCTTCATTTTTCTAATGGCGTAGGATTCTCTCCAATAATTCTATAGATGGGACTCTGTCAATTATGGAAGGAACTATCCGCCAGTCCTTAGGACTAAGCAATAAGAAATCTGCAGAAGAAAAATGGGCTAGAAACTCAAATAAGCCTTTTGGTTTTGAAGTGATTTTTTGATTGCCATTATGTTTAAAGAGAAATGCAGATTTTTGATCCTCTAAGAGCTCATATAGAAGTTCATAGACGACTCATGACCAGCTAGAGGTATGACGTCTTTTTTTTTGTTATGAAATTATGCAAATCAACGAACATAATATCTCTCCCCTGTTTCAGTTACGTGATCACTGAATTAAATCTATCTGTGGTAAATGTCAATGTAGGTTCAAAGGCGCTTGCATTTGGGAATAGAGTCACAAGCTAAATATTTTCAGACCACATTAGAGAATCACATTAGACATTGGCATTAGAAGCATCAACATCAGCATGCCTTAAAGCCACAAGAGCCAAGCTTGCAATTTAGCCTCCAAGCTTCCTACAAACAGCATGAAGCCAAATTACTATGTAGTGAAAGTGACTCCATTGATGGAAATTCATAGAGAAGATCATGGGGACCTAGAGGTCAAGCCTCACCGTAGAGGTAGTTTCTCTCAAAGTCTGTTAGCAGGCCACGACATGGAGCAGAATAAAAAGAGATTAGATGATTACAATTTTTTTTAATAAGGTGTTCAGTATGCTTCCTCTTAAATTGCTTGGATTTGGGGTTTTGTTTCATTTGGTGTATTAGCCCATCATTTTCCACTTCAAGTTTAAAATAAAGAGATTATATCTAGGAAAACCATCAAATCAAGCATAAACCAGCAAACCCACAAAATGTTTGACGAAATGCAAACTCAAAATTGTAATGATTGTAATTACATTGGTAGTGTGTCTAGTTTGGAATAGGGCTTCTAGAATTTTAATCTAATTATTAGTAATTATTAGATGGATGGTCTCAAAAGTAGTTATGCACAGGGAAAATTTTAAGAGGCTCCCTAAATTTATATGTATAATAAATGGGAGAATCTGCATGATACATAGGAAAATGGAAGGTGATTTTATTAATAATATAATGTGTATATATAATTTTTTTGGCGAATCTCTCACCAGATTATAT
Source organism: Pinus taeda (assembly GCA_000404065.3). Taxonomy (NCBI): domain Eukaryota; kingdom Viridiplantae; phylum Streptophyta; class Pinopsida; order Pinales; family Pinaceae; genus Pinus; species Pinus taeda. The sequence goes on along the minus strand of APFE030139247.1, from coordinate 3,305 downwards.
TATCTTGTAAAATCATGGTGAATCACTAAGAAATCCAAGGGTTGTTGCAGTCCCCCTAGTTGATTAAGAAATGGCATGAGATATAAATGCATTTAAATATTGGGAAAAAATTAATAAACAATTGATGCCTAATGTAAACCTTAGGGGAATTGGAAAAAAAATTGGTTAATGCCCAAACTAATCGAAATCAATGTAAATCAAATGCAATATAGCATGCATTGTAGTAGGTGTAATAAGTGCACGAGTGGTGAAGTCAACTTGAAATAACACAAATGTGCCATGTACTAAACACTTAGAGGGGCTTGATACCAAAAAACACACACAAGAAGTCTTGGCTAAACCTTGCAACAAGAGCCCTATGAAGGCAGTGCCTTTGTCCTACTCTATCTGTTCATGTGATGTGCAAGAGGCAAAGAGGGACACTAAAAACTCATGTGACACAAGGGGTTGAAACTTTTAAAACAACTTAGTAGTTGAATGATCATCGCAAACATGTGATGTTCTAACATAACTTTGTTGAATGACATGTAGCTATCTGTCCTAATGTTTGTTGGATTGATGATTTAAGAATAAGTTGTCACAATTGTCTTATTAATGATCTCAATATGTTTGCCAGTCTAAGACTAAAAAACATAGGGAGAGAAGCAACCTAAAGTGTATCCAGATTTGTTGGAAGATTAGTATTGCAGCTTTTGGTGCATCATTGTTATTGTTGGAGGGAATCGAGACAACCATGTTGGAAAAAACAAAACATTGTTATGAAGATGTAATCATGTTTATGTTGGTTCGTAGACTTTCCAGCAATGAAATTCATTGAACTAGAGTATGATGGTTATTTAGGCACTAGTAGATGCTACCACATGCCAAGCTTTTGATTGGAAGGAACAGACAAGCTACAGTGATACCACTGATATATATAATCATTAATATTCTTTAGCATGATTGGGAAATATGTTGCAAAAGGAATTGAAGAGCCTCATCGATTGAAAGATGTCTTCCAAGGAGAAGAAATAAAATCCTTTGAGTAGTTTATTTAGCACCAATTAACACCCATGACTAATTACATCTATACAATAACTTATTGAAGAGTATAATTCAAGAAAGGTAAATTCTACATAATGAGTATAAAATATGGATAAGTAGGATAAACCAATTTTTAGTCATCATAATTATTGCATATGATGTCTAATCTGCTAACAAGTATCCCTATGGAGATGGTTGGGAAGGTATAGACTTTATTATCTCGTCTTTGGATCCATTCTGTTATTAGATAATGTTGTAATTATTGTATACAATATACATGTTCTATATGGATATGTTTTCGAATTGACGAATTGAAGAATTTCAATCGTTGATGCTTTGTATGTAGAATATTTTCCTTTTTCGAGGAAGAATTTCCACCATTGTTTAATTTTTTAAACTATGAAAAAAAATTCATTATCATAGGGAGCATAACCTAACTTGGCATGGAACAGAGCTTTAAAGTGATAAACCATTGGATGTTCACCCTACTTAAGAATGATACCTATGGAAAATTATGACAAATTTGTCTCTTAATTCAAATGGTTTTTGAGCATCAGAGTGCAAGTGCCTCTGAGTTTTGGATGTCTTTGAGATGCTTAAAATATTTTTCACCTAAACCACCTATTCAAATAATTTGCTTTAGAAGATGAAAAGTAGAAGAGTAGTGGTTATTGAATATCACATAGAAGTTGAGGTGTCCAAAGAAATGCTTTACCTCATTTCTATTAGTGGATGTAGGTTGTTGTTTGAGCAGTTGATTTTCTCGGGATCTACATGTATGCTCTTAGAGCCAATTAGAAATCCAAGGTATGAGATGTAATCTTGTTGAAAGAAACACTTTGAAAATAAAAAATTGAGTAGGTGATGTGATAGACGACACTGATTCAACACAGTCTTAGTTCTGCAAATGATCCTTTCATGTTGGTTTGTAAAATAATGATTTGAATTTGAAACTACTTGTAAATGGTTTGCAAGGTATTCAATTCAGTAATAAACATGTTTAAAAGATGCCCATGTCTTGCAGTAAAGAAACAAATGAAATTTTCAGCTATTCATGATCCATTTAAACATAGCAGAATTATTTCATTTTACTGTTTAACACACTAAAATGAATTTTTTCTGCAAAATAAATCAACCACAGATGCAAAAGAAGTTGATAAAGCAGTTCACCCCTCCTGGGCTATGTCTGCTGGGTCCAAAGCTCCAACTTGGGCCTGTCCTCGTTTTAATTAAATGCTCAAAATGAATATACAGCTGAATAGAAGCATCTACAGTTGGAATAGACTATAAAAACAGATTCAGAACACTTGAATCCTTTAGGATTGACTGCTGGTTCACTTCCAATGGATACCTGCAACCCTATACAGCTCACACAATATTGGGTCCTGGTGGCTTCCCGAACTTCCATGGCTCCAAAACCTCTGCAAATGACCTCAGATGGCTGTAAGACCTATGCCAATGGCTTCAGAAGGTCGAAAATACCCAAAATAAAAAAGAAAACTTCGTCCAAAACCGACTTTCCTAGCCAAAGTTATGGCTATTTACTCCCAACTGCCAGTTTCCCTTAAAAAAACTCTAGCTAACTTTAGTTACGGCCAGTTAGCTCCGCCAATTATGGTGGGATCGCCAAATTTGCCGCTCCGCCAAAATTTCCGCCAACTGAAAAGAATATTCTGTGGAACATTCTTTTCTTAATTTTTTTGAAAATTCAAAAACTAAGGGTTATTGGGCGATTTTGTTTTTGTCATAACTTTCTCATACGGCGACCGTTTTTCGAACTGTTTGCGGCGTCAGAATCAGGAGGACGAGCTCTATCCAATTATTCAGAATTGAGATAGTTATAAGCACTTTCATTTTTGAGCATTTTTACGACACTTGGGACATGAGCCCCTGATCGCGCCTCCCTATTGGGAAGCTTTTGGACCCCAAAAGCCTTCAACTACCTGTTAAAGAGGTGAGGGTACAACACTCTCACTCTGTCCACCTCCATCCGTTTTTCCTTGTTCGGTTTGCTGCCTTTGAGACCAACCCGAACATAATCTACATTGCCCCTCCTAGAAGTGCATGTCCTTCTATCAAGGATTGTATCTTCTCTCAGCTCATCTAAGAATTCTGGCGAGAAATCTTCTATAGATGGCAGTTGAACAACGCTTTCATGGTCAGCGATCAAAGGAGGTTCATACAAACGTAAGTTCTCCACATTGACAACATAATACATTTGCATGTAGGAAGGCAAATCTAATTGAAAAGCATTATTTCCAACCTTCTTGAGGATTTTGAAT
>APFE030139242.1:112977-159924 GCA_000404065.3 Pinus taeda | reverse complement strand
GGTTCGATACTCATTATATCTATAACATAAATTTATATATAAATAAAAAAGACAACCGCATGAATTACCAAAATATCAAGTAAAGAGCTTTGGGTTATGGACCCCCAAGGTTGGGTATGTTTTTCAACCTTAATTACATAATTATTAAACTTGCAAATTAACCCATACGTATAAGAGACCTCCACCTCAATTTAAAATGGAGTGAATTTCAAAATCAACACTTTCAAACACAAGACAAAAACACCTTCAAGTGTAAGAGCAAATCCCCAAAAGCAATAAACTTCCATAGGCATGGAGGATTCGTTTTGAAGAGAGTGAGAGAGTGATTCTTTATAAAGTGGAGTAAATCCTTTTTAAAACAAGGGAGCCACTGCCGTGGCGGTAGTCCTTGCTGGGGCTTGCCACAACAATATAATACAAACAACTTGACCTCGTGAATTTTGTAGCCGATGGCACACTGAATTGATTTCTGAGAATTTGTTTCACATCATTTATGGAATACTTAGAAAGATAAGTATAATGCTTTCTTGACCGTTGTAAAGCGGTTGTATCAATATTCATAATAATAATAATTCGTCAATAACTTTTATATAAAACCGGCACGATCACTGAATTCGCCCGTTGATAGTTATACGTAGATATTGCAATGTTTCATCTTGGATGCAGATATAAATGCCAGACGTGTTGTAGTTGAAAAGATCTCCATTCAATATACGTTAGAGTTCAGAGCTCAGTTCAATACGTTAGCCTAAGAAGTTGAATTTCTTATATTATGAGCAAACGATCTCTAATTTAAAATTTAAAGTCAGAGTGGATCAGTTTAGTAGGAAGGTGGTATGTCACAAAAAAAGATTTCAATAATATTTTAGAATTGATTAATCTATTAATTTAGTTACCAAAAAAATATGAAAGTGGTATGTCATTTAAAAAAGATTTCAAGAATATTTTAGAATTGATTAATTTATTAATTTAATTAGCAACAAAATTTCGAAAATATTTTAGAATTAATAGATCTATTAACTTAATTACCGAAAAAAAATAAATAAATAAATAAATAAATAAATAAAATAAAAATAAAAATCAATCGAAAGTATTTTAGAATTATTGACCAAGACAAGCAAACCCTCCAAATCTAATTACAAATAGACTGCAAATCAGTTGTCCCTCCAAATCTAATTAGAAATAGACTGCAAATGAGTTGTCCATTTCATGTTTCACTGCATAAGGTTGACATCCATATGTTGAAGTTTTGTGTTTCTATACCCTTTGGGGCTAGAGAAAAGAGATATAATACTAGCACTGAAGTGGAGTAATTCAGGAAGATCTATCAACAGAGCCTCGGCCCTAATAACTTCAGTTGGTCATGTGCTCTGAGGATTGTATTATGTATATATATATATATTAATTACAAATAATAACAAATTTAATATGATTACAAAAATACTTTTATTTATTATTTAATAATAAGCTAATTCTATAGGATAATAATCATGATATGAGACCTAATTATATATTAATAAAAACCTTACTCTATATTATAAACATTATATAAAATAATTTGAAAAAATAGCAAGCAACACGTGGCCTTCATGCTAGTGAGCCATCGCATGAGGCGGACGTGTGCCGCGAGTTCGCAGTTTGTGCATCTGACCGAGCGAGCGGTGGTTCAGTTCTCCCATAAATTAAATAGGTATATATTAAATAAAATAATTCAAAATAAAAATTATAAAACAATTCAAAATATAAAATATAAAACAATTAAAAAAAATCTTATTCTTAACCTTTTATTAATGTGTTGTTAATAGAGAAGATGTATAATTTATGAAATTTATTTTAATCTTGAATTTATGAAGTATAAAAAGACATTAAATCTTTAAGATATTTAAAATAAGTTTGTATTTAGAAAACTTTAGCTATTATAAATTTAATCAATTCAGATTAAATTGGACTTATATTGATATTTATTTAAAAAATAAATATGAAAATTTTAAATTTTAAAATAATATCACATCTTTAAATATATATGAAATTTTTTGAATAAATTCATTTTAATTTTGAATTTAAATAAATATGAAAATTTTAAATTTTAAAATAATATCACATCTTTAAATATATATGAACATTTTTTAATAAATTCATTTTAATTTTGAATTAATGAAAAATGAAGAGATTAAATTTCTGAATACACATTTTAAAAGAGATTTTTATCAAAAAAAAAAAAAAAAATAAAAATAATAATAATAGTTTAATACTCATAGAACAAATTTAAATTAAAATAAAATGAATTTATATTGATATTTATTTTTCAAGTTAAGGAAAATTTTAAAATAATACAACATTCCAGAACTTTTAGAAAAAATGGAATTATAAAAGACGGATGTGGAGGTTTTTAAGCAAGATGTATGGAATCAGATAAAAGAAGTTGGCACTTGAAATCGGCGGGGCATTCCATAAAATCTTAGGTAGTTCTACAGAAATAGCTAGCCATGTTTTATCTAGGCAAGAAAACTCCTTTGATGTACACTCGCAGTGAGCTCAAATACAACTTTTTGTTTTAATATATACATATACATTTCTCAATTTTGGCAAAATGGTAGATATGTCATTTAGAAAGTTTATCTAATAAATTAAATGATAAAAAATTTCGTAGCAAAGTAAAAATGTGAAATTTAAAAAGGTCAAATAATAAAAAAAATTACATTCGAGAGCATATAGGTAAATCTGAATGTTAGTGGGATTGAGGTACGTGACCGACGGAGGTGCCACGAATTGAGAGGTCGTGGCAAGAGTCGGAAAGCATATGAAGCCATGCGCGGCCACGATACACGTAAAATTGCCACAGAGGAGGTGTTTTCAGATAGCCATGTACGGTTTTTCGAAGCTAAGTGGAAGGTCGTGATCTCTTTTAATTTTCTGTTTAATGTGTGATCACAACATAGATACCATATTGTTGGCAATGCAAGCAACGTTACAGTGAGTGAGCAATGTTGTCTCATCAACCAGCCTGCTTACACCCTAAAGCCCGATTGGGATTTGTAAAACGTTTGGCGCAGGTAATACTTTTAAAGCATTTCACCATTTTTGTTAAGCACTCATCACAAATGAATGCCATATAATCACATTATGTTGATGAACAGGTCGAAGCAAAGGACGTGAGAGTGACAAGGAGAAGGTGGAGCAATCCATCTATCCAGGTTGAATCGAGTGCCCAAGTTTGATCAACGGAATGAATGAATTCCCCATCTCTTAACAACAGCCTAAAGCAACCTAAAGCAAGCCCTTCGACCGGATTTGAAAAGATCAAGAAATTAGCAGACTTCGCAACTCCTTGGATTCCAATTTGGCATGAGGTTCGCTCTAGAAATCGAAGGTCAAGGTAACAGCAATTGATGAACTCAAGAAGCAAGCAGCTGGTACTGAAGGTGTCTGTGGAGCAATTTGGGGTAACAGCAATGACATCGCATATAGGTGCCCGACACGGGAGCAGTGCCCGACACAGGACTGCTCGGTTTGGCAACAGGGGGTTCAGGAACTAGTATAAGGTATGTTTCGGTGTAACAACACTTTGATTTCAAGCAAAAATACTAGAATATGGGTAAAGGAACCTGAGCAGTCTGTTTACTTACTTGAGGTGCACCGGAGCTGCTCCACACTCTCTGCTCTGAACTTACTCTCAAGAATTAGCTGCTAGACACTCTCTGCTACAAGCAAATCAAGGTATGGTACTACGATTTCTGAAACTTCTAATTTAGGTATCTCTCTAATTTCTAACATCAGAGCAAAATCACTTTACAGAGTTTCGTTTCTTGCTAATTATGAGCATCGTGATCTTACATTTTATTCCATTCTTTAAGACACCATACAAGGAACGTTATATAAACTGTATAAATTTATCTAATGTAGTTATATATATATGGAATTTTTAAACCAACTTCTTTCACACAGGAATCCTCAGTTATAATTTTTCCCATTCTTTACCATTTTCTCTATAGAGATTAAACCTTTGTCATACCTTGTTTTCCAAATTCGACCGGACTTTTCCAGCTGCGGCTATTTCGGCATGAAGAGCTGCACATTTTTTATGCTGCTCAGCTTCATAATTTCTCTGCTTCTGCATTAAAGCATAGTGACATTACGGTAAAGCTTAAAAAGAAGCACCTAAATTACTACAAATAACCCGACGTAAAGAGTATTTACGCAGAACCTCTAATTGTACGGACCTGGACGAGAATTTCCAAGTCTCTCCTCATATTTTTCTCTTTTTCCTTTCAAATAACATAATCAGTGAAATTTGCGTACATTTCAAGTATGCAAAAAACAGAAAGAGTGTTGAAGCCTCATTTTACTCGAAGTTGCCGAACTTCTGTGATGAGATTTTGGAGCTTGTACTTGAATTTGGAAAATGTAATATGCGCAGGGTATTTTGCGCCTTCATGCCTTTGCACAACAAAGCATTGTAAATAATAATTTAAATATTTAAAATAAAATAAAATAAAAACAGAAGTAATTTTAGCAAATTTTATCAAAATATCACAGCATATAGGGTAGCCAGCAACAATTACTTACCCTTTCCATCATTCCCGCCTCCAATGGAAATTCTCATGAGAATTCCTGCGTTGGAGACTCACAGAAACTGCATTTTTGAAAAGAACCTTTACAATCCGTGAAAGAAAATAATCGCTTTACAGAGTTCTGTTTCTTGCTGCATTAACAACTCGATAAATGATTTTGTGGTATCCAATCATATAAGATTTTCACTAATTTGTTGCATATGTTTGAATTCCCTTCATAGAACTAGGCTATGCAACCAGTTGCATAAGATTCTGCTACAAGCAAATCAAGTTACTATGATTTCTGAAACTTCTAATTTAGATATCTCTCTAATTTCTAACATCAGAGCAAAATCATTTACTTAATATCCACAAATAGAGATTGAAAGAACAACATGAGAGGGGCACTCATCAGGTCTCTGGTAGCTTTTGACATGACGTGCATAAATGCCTTGGACTGCGGGTACCATTCGAATTTGTACAGAGGCATTAGTTCGCCTCTCAACAGATTCTTGGCAGAGTACCTCAGTGGCATTTCCGGAATTACCACATAGTTTTCTGTTACAGTGAATGAGTGTACCCACCCAGGAGCGGGACCGCCTCTGCAATTCACCTGAATCGCATAAAGAATTATTGTGCAGTATGGATCTGCGACCCGAAATTTATCATTCTATAATTGTAGAAAATCAACAATACTAATCTTACCCATCCGATCAAAGTTCTTTCCTTCGATCCAGGAAGCATGCGTTGCCACCTTCCAAGGGCAAGGCTCCTCTCCAACCGTTCGGCCACGGGGTACTCTCTATTGCACCACAATTGTTCCTGCTCTGCAGAATTCTTCTGCAATCATGGGGATGGAACCGCAAAATACGTTTAATAGCCATGTTGCCACAACTTGACATACCTTGCTTTCCCTTTTTCAACGGCCTTATTTTTGTCTCCCTGCACGAGTTCCCGAAATTGTATCCTCCACAGTTGCACCAAATTCAATCCCCTCCCCTGTCTTCACAAACTATGAACATTCTTTCCGCCAAGAAAGTAAACTCTGAAATTCAGAAGATCCTGCTTTCGAATCTCTTAAAGACGCAGCTAATAAATTCAAATTCAGATGACGGTTTATGCCAGAAAATGTGTGTAACGCTGAAGAGATATCAGAGGGATGGCTGAACGAGCGTGAACAACAAATCGACTTCGCAAATTCTTTACCAATGGCTGAGATCTGCAAAAGGGCGAGCACGCTGCCATATAGCATTTAGAATTGAAGAACAACGGAAGACAAGTGGCCAACTGAAGACAAGTGGCTACTGCCATACAAAATTCGTGTTGTGGAAGTCGGCAACCAAAGTTTGGATAAAATAACTTGCTGCTTCAACCAGCCTACTTAGGATAAGATCATATTACAAACTTTGCCTCCACAGCCTACTTCGGATAAGATGATATTGCGTCAATCTTTTTGCATCGGGCGACGTGAAGGCTGTAATAAGACCTCAATTGTTTTCCAAACCAAAAACTTTGCTTAAAAGTTTGTTGAATGAAATTGGGAGCATTAAACTTAGGTTAACATGCCAAATCACTGGAAAAAAACCGATCAAAGTATAAACTAATGCTCGGTCAACGATCTATCGATCGCTAATAGTCCCAGGCAGGACTAATAAAAGCAATAAACTTTCATAAGCATGGAGATTTCATCATTGAAGAGAATGATTTTTTAATAAAGTGGAGCCAAACCATTCTTAAATAAAATGTGAAATTCACTAGCTAGGAAGATGGGGATGCTCCGGTTTGGGAGCAATAGGTTTACCAATAATAAATCAAGCTTCTAAGGTTAGGTATTTTTATGAATCTTAAACTTATGAAGAGAATATATGTGGACTTGAATTGATAATTAAAGTAAGTGAACAAATTTAAACTTAAAATGATTATGTTAATATATTTAAATTTATTAAAATAATTAAAAGTTAAACAAATTATGTGTGATTGTGTAAGATTGAAATTAGTTTAAATTTATTTTCGTAAGATTGAAATTAGTTTAAATTTATTTTCACTGTGAATATATCAAGTTTTTAGAGGGATCAAATCTATCAAGGTGCAAACTTTTTTTCAAATTTTACACTCAAAAAAAGATTTGCACCATCCCTCTCAAAACTTAATAAATCTTGTGTTAAGATAGATCTAAACTAATATGTAATGAATTAGTCTTAATATTATAACCTTCATAAACTATTCACTTACTTTCGATTTTCATTACTAATAACAAAAACATATAACTCAAATTTAAAAATATTTTTAATAAAACATGGCAATGAACATTAATCCATAATGGGCCAAATTGTTAAGAGCATGTGTTTCCTCCTAAGAAGCCACAAGTTCAAAACCATAGGGGTAGAGTAAGTATGTCTTTATAAACTTAGCAGTCAAATTATTGGGTGGAGGTGGGTCCCTTATCCCACAAACAAGAGAGTCTCATACACCAATTATGACTAGATAAAAGTGAGTCCCTTATCCCACAAACAAAAAAATCTCATACAACAATTTATGTGTGGCTTGACCTTAACCTTAAAATTATATAGTAATAATAATAATATAAAATAAAATTTCCCAAAATAAATTCAACACCTATCTCTAAAATACTTCGCATAAACTCTTACCAGATCCTTACAATAACAAGATAAGTAGATTGAAATTATCAAAATTTATATAATTCAACTTCGCATAAACTCTTACCAAATCCTGAACAAGATAAGTTGATTGAAACTATCAAAATTTAGTCATGTTGTGTGTTTAAATCACTCCCCAAGCCAGGGGATAATTTATGAAAACACATTTCCATTAAAATCTAGGACTATAATAAGAACCTATTGCAAATAAAAAAAAAATGCTGCAGATCATTACTAGAATATTTTAATAATTCATTAATATTTTTCGGAAGAAATCACATAAAACAATTCTCGTCAACACGTTTCGAACCAATATATATTCTTAAAAACCATAGAAAATCTACATTTTCACGTAGTTAATATCCATGACTCCATGCTGGCGAGCATGGAGTCTATCACCTCCTGTCTCTTTGCCACAAGATGAAGCTGCAGGTCCCGTATGGTCTCAAGAACTCGTTTAAATATCTGGATTTCCAATTCTTCTTCTGATGATCCACCACCTAATTGTGCACGCCGAATCCGTGAAATTTCCCTCCGTGTATTCCGTAATTCCTCCTCGCATTTTTCCTGAACCTTTTCACTCACCTTCTGCCGTTCATTCAACCTCCACATATTCTCGACATTGAGCGTTACCGGCTTCTCTTTATAATACGAAAGCAATTCCACAGTGAAACAAGAAAGCAATCCTAACCAATCCACAGAGCGTTGGGGATATGCTCTGAAGAGCTGCTCCGCCACCAGCCGCCTCCTATGGCTACGGTCGCCGACTTCCATAGCCACATAAGAGCTGGCTGGTTGGGAAGTGGTGTTGTTATTTATCACCACAGATACGCGTTACGGACTCTTTGCGACTCTTGGTATTTTTCACGTATTGGGAAAGAATGCGAGGTATTTTTTTATTTTCTTACTCTCCTGACAAAGGGCCAATGACTTAATACTCGCTATAATTAATTCATTATTTGATTTATAATGTGTAAATTAGTTGTTTTGTTGGGGTTGAGTGTTTATCAGGTTTTAAGTTCAAATTTCAAGAGGATGATTTGAGAATCAGAGTCAATTACAAAAGATAAAAATTGTTTCTCGACCTGGGTAAGTCTTGCACAATTCTAGTGACAATATGTTGTATTCTTCCATCTAAGAATATGGTGTGAAAATGGTATTTATATAAATTGTTTTGTTTGTGTTATTTTATTGTTGCATTGAAAGAGGCTCTTTAGTAGGAAGAGATGTAATGTCTTATAATGTTATGCTATATAAACATTTTGAGTTGATTAAATTACATAAAAAAAAATAAATTAAATTAAAAAAATGAGATAAATTATTATATAAACCAACCTAGATCCATTTTAACTCTCAATCTATCAAGTGGCGGGAAGGATCAAACTTTTCGAGGTGCAAACCTTTCCTCAAGTTTGCACTCAAAAAAGAGGTTTGTGCGATCTCTCTTGGCACAATTAAAAATTAAATCGAATTAATTATTATTATTATTATTAATAAACCAACCTAGATCCATATTAACTCCCAATCTATCAAGCACCGAGAGGGATCAAATCTTTTGAGGTGAAAACTTTTCCTCAAGTTTTGTACTCAAAAAAAGAGGTTTGCACCTTGAAAGATTTGATTCCTCTTGACACTTGATAATTCTGGAGTTAAGATGGATCTAAGCTAGTTTAATTACAAATATTTATATATATTAAAATGGCATTTTATATAAATTGTTTAATTATGTTCTATAAGATTTTCATTTTAGAGAAATTTCATGGTTTAGTTTACAAAGATGTGTTTATTTTATCTTCTTCGGATTTGAGCATGTGATCTTCAAATAGCAGACGCTTATTCTTAACCATCTAAGCTCATTTAAAATCATATTATTTTTTTAAGTAAATGTAAGGATGGAGATACCTTTTGCATTTTGTAGTTTTTCTTGTAGCATGTTTTTCTTCTCTCTATCTATTAATCAAATAATAGTGGTACCAATGTTATTTTAAGGAGAGTAGTGGTATTGTTTCTAGATTGGGAAAGGGGTATTTGGTAAAAACGGAGGATATCTAGTAAAAATAATGTTTTCCATTGGGAGGTGGGGTCAAGCAAAAGAATTTTGAGAGACATTTATGAATATCTAGTGAAATTAGAGGGTATTCTTAATATCTCAAGAATTCACGTACTATGTCATAGGTTCATTAAGTGGGGACCCTATGACTACCAAAAGCAGAGTGATTGTGTCATTTAGGAATTGGGGTTATATTGGTGAAGTTGAGAAATATCATGAAAGTTACAACACTTTTCAAAAGGGGATGAAATGGTAGGATCTCTGCGAGTGATGCAATAAATGGCTAAGAGTTCATTAGAGTTATGATAAGAAATTTATGGTGGCTATCTTAATTATTAAATAAGCCCCACTAGATATATAGCATTTAAGGAATTCTTTGTTTTAATCTCATTCACTAGATGTAATAGATGGGTATGAATATTGTTAGCATTATTCTAAAAATTATTTGGAGGAAGGTGACATATCTATTTCTCTCAAGTTGTGAAAGATTCATTATAAGTATTTGGATGGGATCATAACATGGTCATCACCACTAGGAGAATATGATATCCAATTGATAAAGCCCTTTTATCTACTAAACAAATCAATTGGTAACTTCATAAAAGTGGGTGGATTTTATGTTAAGTGCGAGTACTCAGGCCTAAATTGTCCATTTATTAGAAAGGACAGGTTTGAGATTGAGGTGGCTCTTTTCTCTAATGCTCAAATTTGTGGGCAGCATGTTGTAGGGACAGAGGGTCTAGGCCTAAGTCAAATTTTGTAAGAATGTTTTAGTTAGTCTGTGAGAAAAGTTAGCAATACTTTTCCTTCATCTCAACAGTTGTATATAAAAGGTTGAATTGAACAAGTTTTTTCCTCTATTTTCTTCTATGTAGGATTTGTCTCGACATAACTCAAAAAAAATTAGTTGTGATTTTGAATTATTAAACAACAATTACATATTTCTCAATGGGTTAGAGGTTTTAGGGAAAGTAATTGGTTTATATTTTAATCATTTAGATTATGATAAGTTCTTAAGTTATTTCCTATGAGATTTGATTTTGGAAAGGAAATTTTCCTCAATCCTCATTATGGATTTTGGAGAAATGGTTTATGATCATATATTTGGGATTGTTAGTAGTTATGAACTTCTTCTTATAGGTGGTGAATTTTGTAAAGAGGCTTCAATTTTGAGGAACCACTCTATGGAAGTACATGGAACAAATAGTGAAGAGGTGGAAGGTTCTACAAGGAGGGTAAAAGGTAGGGAAGGGGACTATCTATTGAGTGGTGTGAAAAAAATTGTCGAGGAAAAAAGGGAAACAAGGGTGGCTCAAAACACTTCAAAAATGCATTAATAGCTTGTTTGGGAGAGGACATCAAGATGAATGAGGCTATATGTTTGACAACTTAGTTGCTTGTTGATGGATTTCAAGGAGAGAAAGAAAAAAGTGCATATGAGTGTGAATGAAGGCTAATTGGAAACCCAAATTAGGTTAGGAGCCAAAATTACATCTCCTTTGTAAGGGATGGATGACATTCTTATTTTTCTTGGCAAAGGAAGATAATTTGAATATGTCTTCATCATGAAAATGGGATTCCATACCTCTCTCTATAACATATGGTGGTCTCCTACTTTTAGTTCTTGTTTGGAAAAAGGTTAATTACATGTCGATGTGGGTGAATTATTTGGAACTTAAGATGGATTTCTAATCTATTAAGGTGATCTTAAAATTTGAGAATTGTAAAGTGTTTTATGTACTCTCAATAAATTGAGAAATTTAGGGATTTTTATATATTTTTTTTTCCACAGAAAAATCATAACCTTTTATTAAGATTTATAAAAAGTTACATAAATACATGCCTTAAGCATTCTGCATTCGTCCATCATATATCATGCAAAAACAAAATCAACATTTTGAAAGTAATTGTTCAACCTAATAAAGCAAAAAGGATCATCCAAAAACTAAAAGAGATATATAAAATTTTGTGAAGAGATCATAAATCTACAGCTTGTAGTTCCATAAGACTACCAAATCATAATAAAAAAGGGACCATTGTATGAACCATCATTATAAAACATTGTTGGCTTGTTGGGGCCTGACCCAAGTTTAGAGGTGAATTAGCCAAACAAATCCTGGTACTACTGGCCCTTTTGGCAACAGTCCGCGGAGCGTGGACTGAGGTCTCACCCAAAGTAGTATGGCAGGGTGCTAGAACCAGGTTTCTGCACCCTGGAGTTATCTGATGGTTTCATGTGGTCCTCGGTTCAACCCTGCGCGCACGTCGCTACGTGCACTTATCAGTACCTCGCAGCCTGTGATGTTGTCTTCGCGCAACCCTACTCAAGGGCCGAACAGTGTTATTACCCAAATCCTTATTAGTAACCCGATATTAGTTTATTAACTTAGCTTATATGTATGCTTTCAGTTATACTTAATAATATTCGCCATTCATACAAATGTGCATAGTAAATAAATAGTATAATTGCAAATGATATCAACCATGTAATAACACAAGAAAAGATACACGTAATTCAAATAAAACTTCTCTTTATTATTCTTCCTCCTCGGTTACAGACTCGACTCTGCCTTGTGCACTCCACTACAGGGGTCCGCGCATTTAGCTGCAGACTCTACTAGGCCTCTGCGCACTCAGCTGTAGTGCTTCTTCCTACTAGTACGACCCAAGATACACTTAGACACTTGCTATGTACTTCTATCTCATTCTATCCATTCTATTCTATCAAGATCTTATTGTCCTTACAACTTAGAGCCTTGCTCTTATTTATACAATCCCATGGTCTACAGACCATGGGTAGGTTGACATTACATTCAAACTAAGGGTAGATAGCCCTATAACTCTAACATACATTCCGTGCCCGCAATTCGCAAGGCTTTACAATAATAATACTCAAAACTCAGGCTTTGAGCCCCAAAACATGTTGTCGGGGGATTCCATGCCCAACAGGCCCCCAACACAAACATCGTGACTCACCCTCGAGTCACTCTATCGGTGTGGTGATCTTGGCATGGGGTCCCTCCAACTGTTCTCGTACGGCACTGATGTCAACAACACACTGTGTTGCTGCTTGCTGCACCTGCTACATCTATTCTTCTGAGACCTCCATGTTTGAATTGTGTCCTTACATCTATATCGGCATCGGCTATGTATGTTTATAGTCCCACACCCTTGTCCACTCCTCGGGTTGCGAAGACTGTGCTTCATCCAGTTAGTCAGATAGTCAGCCCACCCGTGTAGGGCTTCAAGTGGGTGTTGTTTACTTTGCCTGGGAAGGGTTCTCCATTTAGTTTGACTAGCTGGACCGTGCCTCCGTATGTGACCTCCTTAACCACATATGGTCCCAGCCAGTGCATTCTGAATTTTCCCAGAAATTTTTCAAACTTACTGTCATATAGCAGCACTAAGTCGTTTACCTTGAAGGTGCGCAACTTGATATGGCGGTCGTGCCATGCTTTTTCATGCTGCTTTTGTACCTGCTAACGAAATCCAGCCAAAAATCATTCTTCCTCGAGTTCTTCCAATTGTGCAATCCTTTCCTCCAGAGCTTTGCGGTCCGTCATCCCTGTGAGCACTGTTATTCGGAGACTAGGTACGATATATTCCATTAGCATGACAGCTTCCATGCCATAAACTAACTGGAAAGCTATATGTCCCTTATGTTTCTTGCACGTTGTCCTATAAGCCCATAGCACGACAGGTACGCGCAGGTCCCAATCGTTTCGCTGCATGTTGCACACTTTGGTCAGCGTAGTCTCCAGTATTTTGTTGAATGCCTCTACTGTCCCATTAGCTTGTGGGTGGTACAATGTACTTTTTTGATGATACACCTAGAACTCTTCTGTGAACGCGTTGATTATTTCATCAGGAAATGCGTTCTGCGAACACTCATTAAGATTTTTGGACAGTCAAATTGGGTCAACATGTTCTCGAACAAAACCTTCACAGCCATATCGGTCGTGCAGTCTTTGACCAGCTACGCTTTTGCCCATCATGTCAAGTACTCCATCACGGTGATGATGTAGCGCACGCCTATCTTTCCCTGAGGTTTGATTGGTCCCTATGTAAATTAGTTGCTTTGTTTGGGGTTGAGTGTTTATCAAGTTTCAAGTTCAAATTTCAAGAGGATGATTTGAGAATCAGAGTCAATTATAAAGGATAAAAATTGTCTCTCAAAATATTTAGACCTGGGTAAGTCTTGCACAATCCTAGTGACAATAAGTTGTATTCTTCCATCTAAGAATATGGTGTGAAAATGGTATTTATATAAATTGTTTTGTTTGTGTTATTTTATTGTTGCATTGAGAGGAGCTCTTTAGTAAGAAGAGATGTAATGTCCTATTATGTTATGCCCTATAAACATTTTGACTTGATTAAATTACATAAAAAAAAATAATAATAATAATAATTAATTAATTAAATCGAATTTAAAAAATGAGTATTATTATTATTCTTATTAAACCAACCTAGATCCATCTTAACTCTCAATCTATCAAGTGGTGGGAACGATCAAATTTTTCGAGGTGCAAACTTTTCCTCAAGTTTTGCACTCAAAAAAGAGGTTTGTGCCTCAAAAGGTTCGATCCCTCTTGGCATAATTAAAATTAAATCGAATTAAAAAAAAAGTATTATTATTATTATTAATAAACCAACCTAGATCCATATTAACTCCCAATCTATCAAGCATCGAGAGGGATCAAATATTTTGAGGTGAAAACTTTTCCTCAAGTTTTGTACTCAAAAAAAGAGGTTTGCACCTTGAAAGATTTGATTCTTCTTGACACTTGATAATTTTGGAGTTAAGATGGATCTAAACTAGTTTAATTACAAAGATTTATAGATATTAAAATGGTATTTTATATAAATTGTTTTAATTATGTTCTATAAGATTTTCATTTTAGAGAAATTTCATGGTTTAGTTTACAAAGATGTGCTTATTTTATTTTCTTCGGATTTGAGCATGTGATCTTCAAATAACAGACACTTATTCTTAACCATCTAAGCTCATTTAAAATCATATTATTTTTTTAAGTAAATGTAAGGATGGAGATATCTTTTGCATTTTGCAGTTTTTCTTGTAGCATGTTTTTATCTCTCTATCTATTAATCAAATAATAGTGGCACCAATGTTATTTTAAGGAGAGTAGTGGTATTGTTTCTAGATTGGGAAAGGGGTATTTGGTAAAAATGGAGGATATCTAGTACAAATAGTGTTTTCCATTGGGAGGTGGGGTCAAGCAAAAGAATTTTGAGAGATATTTTTGAATATCTAGTGAAATTAGAGGGTATTCTTAATATCTCAAGAATTCACGTACTATGTCATAGGTTCATTAAGTGGGGACCCTATGACTACCAAAAGCAAAGTGATTGTGTCATTTAGGAATTGGGGTTATATTGGTGAAGTTGAGAAATATCATGAAAGTTACAACACTTTTCAAAAGGGAATGAAATGGTAGGATCTCTGCGAGTGATGCAATAAATGGCTAAGAGTTCATTAGAGTTATGATAAGAAATTTATGGTGACTATCTTAATTATTAAATAAGCCCCACTAGATAAATAGCATTTAAGGAATTCTTTGTTTTAATCTCATTCACTAGATGTAATAGATGGGTATGAATATTGTTAACATTATTCTAAAAATTATTTGGAGGAAGGTCATATATCTATTTCTCTCAAGTTGCGAAAGATTCATTATAAGTATTTGGATGGGATCATAACATGGTCATCACCACTAGGAGAATATGATATCCAATTGATAAATCCCTTTTATCTACTAAACAAATCAATTGGTAACTTCATAAAATGGGTGGATCTTATGTGAAGTACGGGTACTCGGGCCTAAATTGTCCATTTATTAGAAAGGATAGGTTTGAGATTGAGGTGGCTCTTTCTTCTAATGCTCAAATTTGTGGGCAACATGTTGTAGGGACAGAGGATCTAGGCCTAAGTTAAATTTTGTAGGAATGTTTTAGTTAGTCTGTGAGAAAAGTTAGCAATACTTTTCCTTCATCTCAAGAGTTGTATATAAAAGGTTGAATTAAACAAGTTTTTTCTTCTATTTTATTCTACGTAGGATTTATCTTGACATAACTCAAAAAAAATTAGTCGTGATCTTGAACTATTAAACAACAATTACATATTGCTCAATGGGTTAGAGGTTTTAGGGAAAGTAATTTGTTTATCTTTTAATCATTTAGATTATGATAAGTTCTTAAGTTATTTCCTATGAGATTTGATTTTGGAAAGGAAATTTTCCTCAATCCTCATTATGGATTTTGGAGAAATGGTTTATGATTATATATTTGGGATTTTTAGTAGTTGTGAACTTCTTATAGGTGGTGAAGTTTGTAAAGAGGCTTCAATTTTGAGGAACCACTCTATGGAAGTACATGGAACAAATAGTGAAGAGGTGGAAGGTTCTACAAGGAGGGTAACAGGTAGGGAAGGGAACTATCTAGTGAGTGGTGTGAAAAAAATTGTCCAGGAAAAAAGGGAAACAAAGGTGGCTCAAAACACTTCAAAAATGCATTAATAGCTTGTTTGGGAGAGGACATCAAGATGAATGAGGCTATATGTTTGACAACTTAGTTGCTTGTTGATGGATTTCGAGGAGATAAAGAAAAAAGTGCATATGAGTGTGAATGGAAGCTAATTGGAAACCCAAATTAGGTTAAGAGCCAAAATTACATCTCCTTTGTAAGGGATGGATGACATTCTTATTTTTCTTGGCAAAGGAAGATAATTTGAATATGTCTTCATCATGAAAATGGGATTCCATACCTCTCTCTATAACATATGGTGGTCTCCTATTTTTAGTTCTTGTTTGGAAAAAGGTTAATTACATGTCGATGTGGGTGAATTTTTTGGAACTTGAGATGGATTTCTAATCTATTAAGGTGATCTTAAAATTTGAGAATTGTAAAGTGTTTTATGTACTCTCAATAAATTGAGAAATTTAGGGATTTTTATATATATTTTTTTTTCCACAGAAAAATCATAGCCTTTTATTAAGATTTATAAAAAGTTACATAAATACATGCCTTAAGCATTATGCATTCGTCCATCATATATCATGCAGAAACAAAATCGATATTTTGAAAGTAATTGTTCAACCTAATAAAGGAAAAATGATCATCCAAAAACTAAAAGAGATATGTAAAATTTTGTGAAGAGATCATAAGTCTACAGCCTGTAGTTCCATAAGACTACCAAATCACAATAAAAAAGGGACCATTGTATGAACCATCATTATAAAACATTGTTTGCTTGTTGGGGCCTGACCCAAGTTTAGAGGTGAATTAGCCAAACAAATCATGGTACTACTGGCCCTTTTGGCGATAGTCTGTGGAGTATGGACTGAGGTCTCACCCAAAGTAGTATGGGAGGGTGCTAGAACCAGGTTTGCGCACCCTGGAGTTATCTGATGGTTTCATGTGGTCCACGGTTCAACCCTGCGCACACGTCGCTACGCGCACTTATCAATACCTCGCAGCCTATGATGTTGCCTTCACGCAGCCCTACTTGGGGGTCGAATAGTGTTATTACCCAAATCCTTATTAGTAACCCGATATTAGTTTATTAACTTAGCTTATCTGTATTCTTTCAGTTATACTTAATAATATTCACCATTCATACAAATGTGCATAGTAAATAAATAGTATAATTGCAAATGATATCAACCATGTAATAACACAAGAACAGATACATGGAATTCAAATAAAACTTCTCTTTATTATTCTTCCTCCTCGGTTACAAACTCAACTCTGCCCTGTGCACTCCATTGTAGGGGTCCGTGCATTTAACTGCGGACTTTACTAGGCCTTTGCGCACTCAGCTGCAGAGCCTCTTCCTACTACTACAACCCAAGATACACTTAGACACTTGCTATGTACTTCTATCTCATTCTATCCATTCTATTCTATCAAGATCTGATTGTCCTTACAACTTAGAGCCTTGCTCTTATTTATACAATCCCATGGTCCGCAGACCATGGGTAGGCCGACATTACATTCAAACTAAGGGCAAATAGCCCTATGACTCTAACATACATTCCGCGCCCACAATTCACAGAGCTTTACAATAATAATACTCAAAACTTGGGCTTTGAGCCTCAAAACATGTTGTGAGGGGATTCCATGCCCAACAGGCCCCCAAAACAAACATCGTGACTCTCCCTCGAGTCACTCTGTCGGTGTGGCGATCTTGGTACGGGGTCCCTCCAACTGTTCTCATACGGTACTGATGTCAACAGCACACTCTGTTGCTGCTTGCTGAACCTGTTGCATCTGTTCTTCTGAGACCTCCATGTCTGAATTGTGTCCTTACATCTGTATCGGCATTGGCTATGTATGTTTATAGTCCCACGCCCTTGTCCAAGTCCTTAGGTTGCGAAGACTGTGCTTCAGCCGGTTAATCAGATAGTCAGCCCACCCGTGTAGGGCTTCAAGCGGGTGTCGTTTACTTTGCCTAGGAAGGGTTCTCCATTTAGTTTGACTAGCTGAATCGTGCCTCCGTCTGTGACCTCCTTAACCACGTATGGTCCCAGCCAATGCATTTTGAATTTTCCCAGAAATTTTTCAAACTTACTGTCATATAGCAGCACTAAGTCATTTACCTTGAAGGTGCGCAACTTGATATGGCAGTCATGCCACGCTTTTTCATGCTGCTTTTGTACCTGCTAATGAAATCCAGCCAAAAATCGTTCTTCCTCGAGTTCTTCCAATTGCGCAATCCTTTCCTCCAGAGCTTCGCAATCCGTCATCCCTATGAGCGTTGTTATTCAGAGACTAGGTATAATATATTCCATTGACATGAAAACTTCCATGCCATAAACTAACTGGAAAGTTGTATGTCATGTCTGTTTCTTGCACGTTGTCCTGTAAGCCCATAGCACGACATGTACGCACAGGTCCCAATCATTTCGCTGAGCGTTGCACACTTTGGTCAGCGTACTCTCCAGTATTTTGTTGAATGCCTCTACTGTCCCATTAGCTTGTGGGTGGTATAGTGTACTTTTCTGATGATACACCTGGAACTCTTCTGTGAACGTGCTGATTGTTTCATCTGGAAATGTGTTCTGCGATCACTCATTAAGATTTTTGGACAGTTAAATCGGGTCAACATGTTTTCGAACAAAAACTTCACAATCATAGTGGTCGTGCAGTCTTTGACAAGCTACACTTTTGCCCATCGTGTCAGGTACTCCATCACGGTGATGATGTAGTGCGCGCCTATCTTTCCCTGAGGTTTGATTGATCCCACAAATTCGATTGCCCATTTTTTGAATGGTTGCAGTGTCATTTATGGATTTAGCGACATCTCATCCCTCTGCGATGGTTTTCCATTCCTTTGACATATATCACAGGCCTTACAGTGCGCTTTCGAGTCCTGGTGTAGGGTTGGCCACCATAATCCTGCATGAAGAATCTTTTGTGCAATTGCGCGACATGGATAATGTCCTCCTGCAGCTCCCCCATGTGCTTCCGCAAGGATCTGACTTCGTTCAAATTCAAGTACGTATCTTCGCAATATCTCATCATTTCCCATTTCGTATAGGTGCCCCATGATGATAGAAAAATTCGACGCGTGCACCACCAATTCCTTCTTCGGTTGGATGGAGTATTCCTTTGGCATAGTCCTTGTTGTCAAAAAATGGATTATATCTTTGAAGTGCCCATCTGTAACGCACACCCAAAGAGTTGTGCATCAGGTAGTCCCTCCTCCAAAATAGTGGGTTCGTCGCCCGTCTCAATTCGTGACAAGTGATCAGGTCCTGCATTCAGGCGTCCCGGCTTTACTACAACCTCAAAATCATACTCCTAGAAAATAAGAGCCACCTGCATATGTGCCCCCCCAACACAGGTTTATTGACCAAGTATTTGAGCATGAAATGGTCGGAATACATCTTGAAATGTCCTCCGAACAAATAGTGTCAGTATTTTTGGAGCGCATACACCATCGCCAACCCCTCGCGCTCAGTGGTGGAATAGTTCTTCTCTGATTTTGACAACCTTCGACTTGCAAACGCAATAGGGTGATCCAAGCCTTCCCCGCCCTCCTGTGTGAGCACTTCTCCCAACGCAATACACGATGCATCAACATGGACATGAAACTCCACATCCCATTTTGGGAAGCCTAGGATTGGAGCTGAGGCCAATTTCCCCTTCGGGACATCCAAACTTTTGATACAATCATCATTCTAGCAAAATGTAACATCCTTTTCAATAACTTTTCCATCGACGCAGTGATTTGGGCATAGCTTTCGATAAACTTTTTGTAGTACCCGATGTGTCCCAACATAGCGCACAGCTGTTTAACACTTCATGGGGCTTCCAAATTTAGAATAACGAAAATCTTCGTAGGGTCCACCATCAGTCCCTGCTTGAAGACCACATGTCCCAGCAGGTTTTCAAAGGGAACAAGGAATGTGCACTTCTTGAGGTTCAGCGCAATCTGGTGTCGTCGGCAAGTATCCAGCGTCAAGCGTAAGCTTGCTACATGGTGCTTAACTAATACGAAGACAATACAATAATCTAGATAGACCTCCAAGTACTTGTGGATGTATTCTTTGAATGTGGCAACAATGATATGCAAAAATATGGCTGGTGCTTTCTTCAATCTAAATGACATAACGGTGTATTGAAAGTAGCCCCATTCCGTTGTGAAGGTCATTTTTCTCCTATCTTTCGGTGCGATCTTGATATGATGGTACCCTGAGAACCCATTCGTGAACGAGTATGCTTCCTAGCCGCCAACATTTTCCAGTACTTCATCTGTGAACAGTGTCGGGAATGGATCGTGTACATAGGCGTCATTCAGCTTTCTGAGGTCCACGGATATCCTTATTTCGCCCTTTTGCTTTTTCTCCTGCACTACCATAAGACTCACCCAGTCAGATTCTTCCACTGGCTCAATAATTCTGACTATGAGAATTTTGTCTAATTCTTCGCGGACCTTTTCCTTATATTTCAGATTCAAGTGGTAAGGCCTTTGCTTAACCGGCTTCACGCCGGGTTTCAGGGTGATCTTCATCATTCCTAAGTCGCCAACGATCCCTTTTAAATCTGTAATTTTGGTCGGGAACAAGTCTTGGTATTCGTGGAGTAACTCAGCAACCTTATCCACCGTGGCATCATCCCAATAGTCTCCAAGCGTTGCATATTTTGGTTCCGCCTCCATTCCAATGTTTACCTGCTTCATTTTTAGTGGTGTAGTGATGTCAGGATCCTCAATCAATGGTCCTCGAACCTCATGACAGCCTTTTGTTTCTTTAATGTTAATATTTTGTGGTTCCTCATCCTCCTCCTCAACATTTACATTGTAACACTTGAGCGCGTAGTTCAACTATGTCACCCATTCTAGTTGAAGCACTTCCATTGGCTCCTGGGGAATTTGAAGATACCTACTTTTACTGCTTGTAGTGCATCATCAACAGTATCACACCAACGATATTCAAACATGAAGGTTAGTGGGAACCATTCACGCAAGATATCCCATTTACTCGTGCCATGGCGGAACTCTGTCTCAGTATACCAATTTATGGGTATGACATCTAGAGTATGATAGAACAAATGCACCCATTCAAGCTATGGCTCTTCCCCATAGACCTTGGTCCATTTCACGAGGTGTGTATGTGGATCATCCAGTCCATCATACTTGTCTGCTAGCGCATCTGCGGTTTCCCAAATCGTAGGTGCATCATCCTTCTGCATCCATGCCAGTCCTTAAAGCCTCTATGATGTGTACCCCACAATCTTGCAAGTGTAGCACAGAGTGCCCATTTCAGAGCATTGAACCACTGTTGTTTTGGTACTACACTTTCAACTTTGTTCGGGAACTCATCCACCGCTGTCAACCCGTCATACATTGGCAGATCCATTACCTCTATTGTCACGCAGCGTAGTGATCTTACCATCATGTTGCAATTGAGCGTGGTTACCTCTGTAACCAGTTCTGCCATCATTCTGTTTCTTCATATGAATCTAATGTGTAGGAGCTTTCGCGCTCCCACGAAATTCTACCATCCGCTGTAGAATTAACCCAATCTTGTTCCCGAGTATTTATCTTGAAGATACAGTCTACTCATCATCACGCACTGGCTCTGTGTAGCGTGATACTTCCGCAAGGTCTAGAGGTACCACTACGTGTACTGACTTTTCTCAAAAATCATTTTGCACTTCTTTAGATTTATCACTACGTTCATATCAGTGGCCCAATCTATTCCTAGTAGCGCAAGATAGGGATTGTTGTCACCGACAATCTTTATCACCTCAAAATCTGAAAACGCTCTCACACCTTCGATGTCTACTGTTATCCCCTAAAATCTTCAACACAGGCCTACCCATGTGCTCCCATGTCTGCTTTGGCAACACATTTGCATCTGATCCTAGATCCAGAATTACTTGATCCATTTCATACTCCCTGATTTGCGTAGTCAATCGCATTTCCCTTCCTATTCGTGATTTATGTTTCCCAAGCTTTCGGATAACACGAGGTTCTCCTAACCCAGCACACCTAGTGATAAGTTCCTGCAGTCCTTTCATAACCTTGTTTTCGCATAGCAGTTTCATACATGTCTCCAGAAAGTTAATGATCATTGAAGGATCCATCTCTGGCTCTATTTGATCTGTACTACCTGAAGTGGAGGCCTCCATGAAGCTTTTCTTAGCTTCCATGAATGTCTCCTTCGCGCGCTCCAAATCAAATTCAGGTTCCTTTATAGGATCCTTGTGAACCCACGCACTTTCTTCAGGCTACTTACCTTTGTCATCTCCTGTCGTGATACCGCTTCTGAGCACGATGTTTACATTTGGGTCCTCTTTGTGCAGCTCAAACCTCATCATTTGCAAATTCTGAGTCGAGGGAGGTTGGAGTATCCCTTTATCACGCAGCCTCGCTATTAGCGTAGGGCAGTCCTATGTCTCATGATCAAACTGAGTACAATATAAACATGATGCTGTCGTTGGATTTGTACAGTCGTGAGCATAATTCCCTAGCCCTCCGCAATTGTAACAAATCAGCTGTCCGCAACCCCTTCCTGGTCACATTCCACCTTGACCTCGTCTGCGCCCTTGAAATCCGGTGTGTGCCATTCCCATATTTGGATCAAGGGCTCACATTTCGGTCTGCACTCTATAGGAAGGAGTCTGATCCACCATTAGTCCATAACTCCTGAAGGTGCGCTCATCATGGCCTACAGACCTGCAAAAATTACAAAACAATTGTTGGGACGTCTATGTATACTTCTGAAATAGATGACAATTATCCATAGCATTTTTCCTCCTATCTGATAAATCGCGCACCATAATGTAGGCGTCGTGCTTGGTCGTGCTTGTGCCTCTGGTCTTAATGGAATTGGCCCTCCTCCCGCCAAGTAATTCGCGAAGACTAGACAATGGTCCTTGTCATGCCCCTAGCCTTTGCATTTTATGCACCATACCTTCTTGCACGCCTCTGGCCAAGTTATCATGTCCTGTTTCAAACTCTGCATTTCCAAACACAAATTTTGTAGTTTTGCATGGATTTGTTGGACTCTTAGGCTAGGATCATGCATTGGAGTCTCGTGTAGTCTCATTGCAATCTCCAAAGCTTCGGCCTGGGTGGATAACTTCTGCTGCAACAGCACCATCCTTAAATGCAGCGTTAGTGATGCTACAAACCATGCACGGTGTTGTCCATCCATCAAGGTCATGTTGGCTTTGCGAATCATACTTTTCAGTCTCTGATCCAGATCCCATGGGGTCTTCCTTGGAAGCATTGTGATCTCTTTAAACTCGATAATCGATTGTGTCTCCGACTTTGGCTTGCTAAATTCCCTGTTTAGCGCAGCCTGGATATCTGCGATCCCTGCGTTTGGATGGTCATTAGAATGCTTAATGTACCATGTTAGTGCACAATCCTGCAAAGCGCTTACCAGTGTTGCCTTCTTTATATTGTCATCCATGACTTCTTGTGCTTCCCATACGACCCTTACCATGAACCAAAATTGGTCTGAATCTTTGTTCCCTACTCCTCTGAATACCGACAATTTTATCACACTCGCCATATTGAACTATGGTGGTGGTGGAGGTGGTGTGGGCGAAGATGGAGGTGAAGATGGTGAGACTGGTGGTGGTGTAGGGGGGGTGGTATGTGTAGAATTTGTTGCCTTATCAAACTGATCGCGATCATCAGAGAAACTTTCACGAGCTCCTCCTCACTTTCTCGCCGAGGTGAAATCAAGGGGCTATTCCCTATCTTTGCGCTTCCTCTGTTTCTATAGATCTTCCCACATCGCATAGCCCCAAACATCAATTTATTCGCATAACCTACTTTTCACACAATACCATCTTAATCCAAGTGTTCAAAGATTTAATGTACTTACCTCGTGGTCCTTTGAGGAAGCATTGTTTCACCTTGTTGTAGCTAACTGTCATGTCTACCATGAACTCGGTGATAAATCCTCCTATAATTCGCTTGAGCTAATGGTCCACAATGCACGTGATCTTATCTTTTGATGTTTCTAGTTTGCGCACTAATTCTAGAGTCCACACAATTGGTTTGTCGAGCTTACACCTTCCTTGACTTTCTGCTAGCTTTTTGATCCACTCATACAACTCAGATGGAAAGGATGCAAAGAAAATTTCATGGATTTCCGTATATAAGTAGCACTCCAACCACTGTTCCTTTGAGATTCCTATTTTCTTGTGTCACAAACTCGTGAATCTTTCTGTCTAACCACCCTTCAGTTTCTTTCTTCGTTGGATTCCAATGACACAACATCAGAAATCTCTTATGCAGATCCCGATCCTGGAAACGAAACCATTTGTTGGCTTGTTGGGGCCTGACCTAGGTTCAAAGGTTAATTAGCCAAACAAATCCTGGTACTATTGGCCCTTTCAAAAACAATCCGCAGAGCACGGACTGAGGTCTCACCCGAAGTAGTATGGGAGGGTGCTAGAACCAGGTTTTTGCACCCTGGAGATGATTGATGGTTTCAAGTGGTCCGCATTTCGACCCTGCACACACATCGCTACACGCACTTATTAGTACCTCACAGCCTGTGATGTTGTCTTTGCGTAGCCCTATTCAGGGGTGGAACAGTGTTATTACCCAAATTATTATTAGTAATCTGATATTAGTTGATTAACTTAGCTTATCTGTATGCTTTCAATTATACTTAACAATATTCAACATGCATACAAATGCGCGCAGTAAATAAACAATATAATTGCAAATGATATCAACCATGTAATAACACAAGAACAGATACATAGAATTCATATAAAACTTCTCTTTATTATTCTTCCTCCTCAGTTACAGACTTGACTCCACCCTGCTCACTCAGCTGTAGGGGTATGTGCACTCAGTTGCGAACTCTACTAGGCCTCTGCGCACTCAGCTGCAGAGCCTCTTCCTACTACTATGGCCCAAGATACACTTAGAGACTTGCTCTGTACTTCTATCTCATTATATCCATTCTATTCTATCTGATTGTCCTTACAACTTAGAGCCTTGCTCTTATTTATACAATCCCATGGTCTGTGGACCATGGGTAGGCCGACATTACATTCAAACATAGGGTGGACAACCCTATGACTCTAACATACATTCTGCACCTGTAATTCATGGGGCTTTATAATAGTATTACTCAGAACTTGGGCTTTGAGCCCCAAAACATGTTGTGGGGGGATTCCATGCCCAAAAAACATAAACAGTAGAAAAAAGGAGCATTTCCATATATCCAAATAAGATTGATGTTGATATTATAGTTTTGTCCCTTCTATTGTGTTGTTGACTTTCCATATGCCCTGATCCTATCTAACATCCGCTTTAGATAGTGAGTTTGATTCTGCATTCCATCCCCTATATATGTGGAAACATGTAACATAATAAAAATAATATTTGAACTAAATAATTTCTTCAAATATAGGCAGCAATGAAAGATTGTTACATCTCTGGACAACATTGAACCAATTAATTACATTTCATGAATCCCCAAATATTTGTAAGGACCTGCATCCCAATTCCAATGTCCAACATAATAAGAGTTTTAAGGAGAGAATCTTCTCAAATTTGGTAGTCCCTCTTCCAAGTCCAATCTTTGACTTCAAATGGTGATGCCCGTTGAGGTGTAAAAATAAGCCACCACCACACATCCCTTGATCATTGCATGTTATATCAAAGTAGGCCCAAGGGATCTCTTGATCGATTTCCTCTGCCATTATTACACAAGCAGCTGAGACAGATTCTTTTATAGTCATTAAGGAATAGATGGTTGTGATTTTTGATGCTATAAGTGAAGGAACAGAGGCCCGGTCTCTGAATATTGACTTGTTTCTGGCTAGTGAAATTCCCCAATAGAGGAGGGGAAGTATGTTACTATGCCTTTATCATGTACGCTATCCAACCATAATTTCTAAGCCTACCCAAAAGATTGATTTCCCTATACCTTATTTATCCGTTGAACCTGACTAACTCGCTTCATGGTGCTCAATGTAAAAGGATAGAAATAAATGCTTCACGGATTGCTCCGCATTTTTACATTGAATACACCATCTTAGGCCTTCTTTGCATATTCTTTGTAGATTTCCTCAATTCAGGATTTTATTTTTTATGATGCACCAGATAAATAATTTTTCTTTTGTAGGGAATTTCAGTGTCCATGTCCTTTTCCACCACCACCCTTGAGAGATCTCTAGCTGCCTCTAAATCTCGATCAGGTACCAAAATTTTGGAGCATAGGAACCTAAAGACGCATAGGTAATTTTCATCTCATCTTCTTGCTCTTTAATTCTAACATGAAATATTTTCAACTCAGCTACATACTCTTGCCAAATTGGTGCATGCTCATCATTTACCTATAACTGGTTTTCCCTCAACCACCCTTGGGACTAGAAAGTTGTCTTATGATCATCCAAAGTGTAACCACCCTCCTCCCACATCTACCCAAGTAACTGGCCAACTGAGGTAAACATGCGACGAAATACTACTATGATATGATTCAACCTCCTATGCGACCTTAAGGAAGTGGAATCAATGGAAACACATCAAACATACCTTCCACATTAGCAATAACACTCCCAGGAGCCATCCTGACCACTCAAGTGTCAGGCCCTTGGGCCCCACTGAGTTTTTGACCAATAAAAACTTTGGATGCTCCCATGCTATGGGTATGGCAACTTCCAGAGAGCTTTGAACGCTCCCACAAGCCTGCATTCTTGTGTCTAGGGACTATTTCCAGTAGACCTGTGCCAGAGTCCGGGGAATTTAAGGCACTTTTCAAGCCTATAATTACAGCCAATGTCAAGAACTTGTTGTATCTTTAGGAATCCATTAAACACATGATGACAAGAATAATAAACCAAAAACTAACTCCAGGACCAAGCTCGACAATCTCCAACCAGAACTAACATTCTGTCAAACACTTGGCATCAATGCAATCTATAGGAGTAAAAAATAGATCTGAGCATAGGGGTCTCGTACTTATCTGAGAATCGATAAGAAGCATTGTTGCCTTACATCATTAGTTGCATTATCATCTATTAGATCATAGATACATTGTTCATTCATTTACAAATAAAAACATGAGGATAACCATACATCATCATTGTCATAAAACATGCTTATAACTAGCATAATAAAAACAAAAATATCAAGGATACATCAGCCATAGAATCCACATATAAACTAGTACATTTATATATAGATATCAAGGAGAGAACCCCTTGTTAATGAACGCAAAATCCAACCCAGTATGGGACTACCATGTTCCACCCAACCATAGATTGGTTGAGCCAAATCTCTCTTCATCCAATCACCCCGATGCCATATTCCAAGCATGAATGTGGGATCTCATAACACATCAACCAAAACCATCTAGGGATTCCATAGGCCAACCACCTCAACCCATCAAACAGTGATTCCACCTCATGTCGTACATCACAAAACCATCATCAAATTGGTCTCTACCTAAGCCTTCCATGGCTCTAGAGCGTTTGTTCCAACCAAGGCTTCTAGGACTAGTAACTCAACCCACAGCTATCATTGGGCTTCCAGAGTGTTTGTCCAACCATGGCTTCCAAGACTAGTAACTCAACCCACCAAGGGCTTCCAGAGTGTTTTTCCAACCAAGGCTTATAGGACTAGTAACTCAACCCAAGTTGTTACAGGGCTTCCAGAGCGTTTGTCCAATCGAGGCTCCAGGGACTAATAACTCAACCCAAGCTAAAAGAAACATGAGAACCAACCAAAAAACAAAGAAATAAACACACAACACTATGGTTATCCAGGAAATGGAAAGGCTAGGCAAAACCACTTTCAATACAGGAAATCCTCCATGCCAATGATAGCTCATAACCAAGAAACCACATGCATGTTCGATGCATGCCAAAACTAGTGAGGACAACATACATGCAGCTCGGTACTTGAAAGCAAAACTCATTGTAATTGATGATCCCAATGTCCTCTTGCACTTTCCTACTCTTCCTTTTCCTTTTTGCTCCAAAACTCCAAGTATGCCACACCCTTTAAGAGTGCTTCAAGAAAACTCTAAGTATCCAAGAGTATGAGAGAGAGAGAGAGAGAGAGAGAGAATAGAAGAGAGCTTAAAAATTGAATTATCTAAGCTTTACACTGACCAAACTTACCCACTAATCCTCATAAGCCTTTTTATCAATGATGCCTCTATTTTCTTCAATTTCCATTATTTTCCTTCATTTTCCTCCTCACATGCAATTTGTGACCTTTCACCTTCCTTTTCTCCTAATTTCCATTATTTTCATAAATAAAATGCTAATAAATGCCTCATGCCTTACCAAAGCCTTAGCCATTGCCTTTGCCAATTTTCTTAGCCATAATAAATTGAATCAACACCCACTAGGAAGTTTTCCATGCCATTCATATTGGAATACGTGTCCCATGACCGTGGCCATATTAATTTTACATGAATTTGTAACCACGTTTGTTATAGAACCCTCTCCCTTGGGGGGACACCATCCTCAGTGTTCAATGACACCTATAACCAACAAGATTACTGGAAACAAAACATACTACCCATGGATATTTATAACA
The DNA here is from genome assembly GCA_000404065.3 of Pinus taeda. Taxonomy (NCBI): domain Eukaryota; kingdom Viridiplantae; phylum Streptophyta; class Pinopsida; order Pinales; family Pinaceae; genus Pinus; species Pinus taeda. Next base: position 131,616 of record APFE030139242.1, on the reverse strand, counting down.
CAGCTCATTGTAGTATTTACAATGACATCCTGCTGAAAGCATAATAGACATGCCATGTATTGGAGCTTTATAACACAGCTCGTTACAGTATTTACAATCCACGTATACTTATACACATTTTCTTCAACCAGCAAATAACCATATTGTCTATGGACCTTTATAAATCCAACTCGATATAGTATTTACAATAATATACACATTTTCTTAACCAAGAAATAAAATGATGTGATGCCTACATCCGCAACAAGGGAATCTAGAGGCTCACACCTCCACCATGAAAATAATACCAGGATTCCCATCCTTCTTGGGAAGTCTAGAATCCACTACAAAATCAAATCTTCATCCAATGTCCACCACTACAATCATGTGCCACTTGTCCTCTCAATGAACAGTTATCGGCTCATTGTTCTAGGGCACACTCCCAATGTGCATTTGATTCCATTTGGAAATGCTAATGACCAAAACAAATATATCCCCAACCTTCCCTTCTCTGCTACACAGTTTGATGCAGGAGCATCATGGTTCCAAATTTGTTTACATTTAGTAGAATCTAGGGGGTCTTGTGTTTTCAAGGGAGTTGGTTCCCTAAGTATTTAATTAATGTAAATTTCAATGTTTTGAGTTATTTAGAATAGGATTTAATTAAATATTGTCAAGAATATATGTAAATGTTCTCGAATGTAGGAGGACATGAGAGATTTAGGCTAGTTGAGATCACATAAGGATTTTAGGGATCTAGAGGTCTAATATAGGATTTTGGTTGAGTAAAGAATGGAACTAGGAGAAGCTTTAGGAGAGATTGAGAGTTTGTTGGATCTGAACTAAAATTAGTTCAGATTTCTCTTTGTATATATTGTAAACATTTGAAGCATTCGGGAGGTTGGCCCAGGGCTGTAAATTGGGCCTTACAAATATGACTATTAGCCTATGTAAATATATTATGTTATATAATGAAAAAAAAAAACAAAAATACAGTGTGCCAGAGAGTGACAAGATGGGCTTTTGATCTCTGTGTGGTGTGAGTAATTCCATTTTGAAAGGTTCGCTCTACCTGTTAAATAGTGAATTCACAATTCATTTCTGAGTGAGTGATAATGAAGTGTAAATGCATCAAAACCCGTGAACTGCAGTAGCAAGATGATGGCTCTATATTTCTAAATTTTTCCCTTTGCAGAATCGATATTTGGAAGTTTGTTAAGGAATCTGTGTGTGTTTTGTATATATAATTAACACAAGTTATGAATAGTCATAGGAGTCTATCATGAGCACGAGGATTTAATATATTTCTGGTGGTTAAGGATTACAGGAACATGTGATTCTGGTAGAAGGTTTGGAAACCCATTTAATAGATTGAATAGATTATTTTCTTATGATGAATATTATAAAGCCTAATAGTTTTTATGCGTTATCAGTGGAAGGAAAAACATTAATACACTGCCTATACGCATGGATTGAGGGTGAGATATAATCTCTACGTTGGTAGAGGTAGGCGTTGTCCATTAATAGAAATTTCTGAAAATCGTGGTGGAGATGTGGAGTAAACTATTAGTTTAAGAGTCTCATTCGAGTCCTCGTTGAGTGAAGCCAGTTGAGAATGGAAGTCGATTTGGTAATATTCCTTGCCTAAATATTGAAGGCATTGTGATCAAATCGTTGGATTTCAGACAAAATCTAAACTGTTAACCTATTGAAGAACTGATGAATCAGCGTATAAAGATCGTGGCTGTTGATTCAAAGATTCAATGATTCAAGCCTTAAGGCAAAACACCATAACAGAGTATCCCTTAGCAAGAATTCAATCGTAAAGATGGTATGTCTCATAAAAGGGGAAGTTTGATATGCAAGGGAAACACAGATAGAGAGTTGAGATAAATAAATTACAGAGTATTGAGCTTCAGATCTAGTGGGTACAGTTCAATTCCAGTAACATTGTGGAGTTCTATCATTTACAATTAAGTTTTAGTGATGCCTTTGCAATAACTGTAATTTCTAATTTGCTTTTCTATAGAATGCAATCTTAGCCATTTGAAATTGCTTCATGTTATTTTATGATTTGAAGAACCTAGAAGAATCTAGAAATTGCATTATGAAGCCATAATTAGAATTTGATCAAAGAGATACCAAATTCTACGACAACATATAGCACCATTTGAGACAAGTGTTTTTTGGTTTTTTTTAAGAAATTGGGTTTTGCGGCCATATGATTGCATCATTTGGTTTCAGAGCCTAACATTTATGAAACTTGTGAGAACATTGTGTGGAGTAATTGTTGCGTAGTGATGTATGCGAAGATTCATGCGTAAAGGCTTGCATAGAAGGGAAGAGATGCCTATAGTGCAGACTTGTGGAAGAATTTGGATCCAATTGTTGCAGTCGAAAGTTGAGTGCGCACTTCAAGAAATTTTGAAGAGCGCATGAGAATTTGATAATAGGCCACACTTGAAGGTCGTGCAAACACCTTCCCACCCATTTTAAAGTGCTAACCAGACTCAAGTCTTATCGAAGTCATTAAATCAAGCTCTATGTCACCCAAAGTGTTATGCAAGGGAGCCTATGGAGTGAGATTGTGAGGGTGAGATTGGTACTGTGAGAACTGTGAGATAGAGGAAGCACGGAGCCAAGTGTTGGGGAGTTGAAGTATGTGCTAGAAATTGTTAGTGGAATTATTGTTTGTGGTTGTTGTGGAGCATTAAGAACCGTTGAGATAGATGGAAGTGAGTGCAGACCAGGGACAGAAAAGTGAATTCATGTGAACCCATACCAGAGCCTGTGTTGGAGTTGTTATTCCATTGGAGATTGTCACATGTATTGGTTGCAATAGAGAAAATATCACACATCGCTAATTCACCTCGTGGGAAGATCAATGGAGGCTCAAGGAGAAGCAAAGACTCTAAAACAGTGTGTGCTGCTAGTGCAAAACTCGCAATAGTGTGTGCCTGCAAGTACACAGTGTAACTAGTGTTTGAATACAGATTCATACCCTGAGATCCTTGTGTGATTTTACATATTGCAGCTAATACTACATTAAAGAAATTGTGAATGGAGTTTTATGCATGAAGACTTGTAGGGACGCTGCAAATGGAGTTTGCCTTGGAAATCTTGGCATGGATCATGTACCGGGGAGTAGTGAAAGCATAGTGGAAGTCTACGATTCTTTTTAAAGAGTCTAGATCTATTATACCTGGGCATGGAACAACATAATCAGTTGATCTATCTCTCTGAGCTCAGTTTATTTCTCTCTACATGGATCATGGCAGTAAGCTATGACACAAGAGAAGTTTGCAGAAGACAAAATAGCCAAGAAGAATATTGATTAAAGAGGTATGAAAGTTTGCTTGATGATTAGCAGCAATTGAATGAGTGAAAAATTTAGCACAAGACTATAGCAGTAAGACTGTGGGAAGAAGTTTTGGAAGTTCTTAGAGTGTGGTAGAACCTTGAAGAATTCCAACAGAGGTTGGGTAAGGAGTACAAGTGAATGTTCACAAAAGAGAGTGAAATACTGCAGAAGCCAGAAGGAGCAAGGTGTTGCTCATAGAATGGTTCCAGAGGTAGAGAACCATAAAATACCAAGAGACTAGGCTCAGAGGGAAGCCTGCATTGGTATAAAGGTAGGTTTGAAAACTTACAAAGGAGAGGCTTGAGTGCAGTTAAGTGGACAAAGGGAGTTCACAAGAGAAGAGGTGAAGATAGGGACTATGGAAAGTCACTACTGAGGTTCGGAGAAAATCCATAGTGGAAACATAGGAAAGGATGTTAAGGAAAATGACATGACGAAGAAATGGAGTCAAGAGGAGCTTGACAAGGAGATTACTGAGTTAAAAGAACAATCCGATGTGTTAATTATGTTGCTAGAGGAAAATCAAAGATAAGGTTGGGTCTTAAGGAAAAAGACAGTGAAGTGGGCTAAGTTACAGAGAAGGCTACAACAGAGGCAAGTGAAGTGGTTGGTGGAAAAACTCAGAGAAGCTAAGTTAGAAATGAAATTTCCATTTGTGAAGAAGAACAGGGTGAAGTTCTGGGTGAAGATGAAGAATGGAGATCAGTTAAAGATCTCATGAACTATTGGGATAGCTCAAGGTAGCATGGAGAAATGTGGACAAAGGTAGCAGAAGAGGATATAAAGCCTTATATTTTTTAATCTAATAATTTTGATGTGTTTGCAGGCTTTGCAGAGGATGGGCAGTCTTTTGAAGTTGTCATAAAAATTGATAAAATTCTGGATGAAAAGAAGGATGAAGAGTACCTCTCAAAAGATAAAATTTTTGAAGCAAAGTATGATGGAGGATGCCTCTTGAATGAGGAAAACATTGACTTGTTGCAACAGAAAGAACTTATTGATCAACTGATATTTGGAGCTGTTATAAAACAGGGACAATTTCTTGTGGAAGAAGGAGATGAAGTTGAGCCTGAAGAGACGATATGTGAAACATCAGTTGGGGTTATTGAGCCTTACATTTTTCAAACTGACAATTGTTGTATGAATGCAGGGATTATAAGTGCCAAGGAAGGATAGTTCTCAAATATTGTTACAGAGCATGGAGTTGATGACGTATTGATTTTTGAAAGTGTAAGGAGAGAGCAGAAACTTATTTTTGTGGAGATGACTCAAACAGAATTGTCTATGGAGGACAATCATATTGAAGAGAAATCACTGAGCAATAGTGACTATATAAAGGATGAAGCTGGAAATGAAGAGCATTGTGATAAAATGCTTGAGGAGATTGGACTGCTGGAGAAGTTGCTAGGAGAACATGGAAATAGAAAAGAAATGGTTATAGCAATACTTGACAATAGAAAAGAGTCACTAAAAGTCATGGAGATAGAAGAGTGTTTTAATTTACAAACCAATAGTTTGTTTGTAGGGACAGTGAATAGAATTAATGAGTATGATGTTGTGATCAAAGATATTGAACAGAGGTTGTTTGGAGATGAGATAAAATTTTAGAAGCAACAAGAGGGTAAGGATGTAAGGGTGGTAGTAAGGATCTAACAACTCCAAAGTGAAGGTAACCAGTAGAAGATTAAAGGAAAACTTGGAGAATAGACTATGTTATCTGAAAGCATAGTGAAGAATCATCATTCCATCATGATGATAGGCACAGTGGAGATAACAATGGAAGTTGTTGAGGCAATCAAAAAAGAAGAAGAAGAACCAAACTCTCATCAAAGGATCAATGAATGGGAGGAAGGATTGGAGCTACTGGAGAAATGGTTGAAAACACCAGTAGAGAAGAAAGAGCTTGATGAAGACTGCAAAGGATATGCAGCGGAGGAAGAGAAAGAAGTCCAACAAGGAAATAAGATGGACATAGAAATTGAATTGATGATGGAACTGATCAGAAAAGTATCTCAAAGGGAGAAGACAATAGCAAGAAAACAAAGCAGTCGCAGCAAGGAAAAGCCAGTAGTAGACTGTGAGAGCATAGCTAGTGGGGTAATGCAGCATAAAGTATGGAGACCTAAAGAATAGCAACAAACAACAACAACAACAACAAAACAGCAGAAAGGGAGAGAGGCATCCAAAGATAGAATACAGAACAAAGTGTGGGATCTAGGAGGACAGCGATTGGAGACACATGATCTAGAGATCATGATTATTTTCTACCTTAGGAGTTTGATGCAAGAGCATCATGGTTCCGAGTTTTGTACATTTAGTAGAATCTAGGGGGTCTTGTGTTTTCAAGGGAGTTGGTTCCCTAAGTATTTAATTAATGTAAATTTCAATGTTTTGAGTGATTTAGAATAGGAATTAATTAAATATTGTGAGGAATATTTGTAAACGTTCTCGAATGTAGGAGGACATGAGAGATTTAGGCTAGTTGAGATCTCATAAGGATTTTAGGGATCTAGAGGACTAATATAGGATTTTGGTTGAGTAAAGAATGGAACTGGGAGAATATTTAGGAGAGATTGAGAAATTGTTGGATATGAACTAAAATTAGTTCAGATTTCTCTTTGTATATGTTGTAAACATTTGAAGCATCCAGGAGGTTGGCCTAGGGCTATAAATTGAGCCTTACGAATATGACTATTAGCCTATGTAAATATATTTTGTTATATAATGAAAAAATGGAGTTACGAGATGGGCTTTTGATCTTTGTGTGGTGTGAGTAATTCCGTTTTGAAAGGTTCACTCTACTTGTTAAATAGTGAATTCACAATTCATTTCTAAGTGAGTTAAAACAGAGTGTAAGTGCATCAAAACTCGTGAACTGCAGTAGCAAGATGATGCCTTTGTATTTATGAAGTTTTCCCTTTGTCGAATCGATATTTGGAAGTTTGTTAAGGAAATTGTTTGTGTTTTGTCTATATAATTAATACAAGTTATGAACAGTCATAGAATTTTGTCATGAGAATGAGGATTTAAGATATTTATGGTGGTTAAGGATTACAGGAACATGTGATTCTGGTAGAAGGTTTGGAAATCCATTTAATAGATCGAATAGATTATTTGCTTATGATGAATATTATCAAGCCTAATAGTTTTTCTGTGTTATCAGTGGAAGGAAAAACATTAATACCTTGCCTATACGCATGGATTGAGGGTGATATATAGTCTATGCGTTGGTTGAGGTAGGTGTTGTCCATTAACAGAAATTTCTGAAAATCGTGGTGGAGATGCGGAGTAAACTATTAGTTTCAAAGTCTCATTAGAGTCCTCATTGAGCTAAGCGAGTTGAGAATGGAAGTCGATTTGGTCATATTCCTTGCTTGAATATTGAAGATGTTGTGATCAAATTGTGGGATTTCAAACAAAATCTAAATTGTTGACCTATTGAAGAACCGATGAATAAGCATATAAAGATTGTGGCTATTGATTCAAATATTCAATGATTCAAGCCTTGAGGCGGAACACTAGAACAGAGTATCCCTTAGCAAGAATTCATTCACATAGATGGTATGGCTCATAAAAGGGGAAGTTCGATATGCAAGGGAAACACAGATAGAGATTTGAGATAAATAAATTACAGAGCATTGAGCTTTATATCTAGTGGGTACAGTTCAATTCCAGTAGCATTGTGGAGCTCTGGCATTTACAGTTAAGTTTTAGTGATGCCTTTGCAATAACAGTAATTTCTAATTCACTTTTCTATAGAATGCAATATTAGCGATTTGAAATTGCTTCATGTTGTTTTATGATTTGAAGAACCTAGAAGAATCCAAAAAATGCATTATGAAGCCATAATTAGAATTTGATCAAAGAGATACCAAATTCTACAACAACAGAGAGCAATATTTGAGTCAGGTGTTTTTTGGTTTTTTTTAAAAGAAATTTGGTTTTGCGTCCATATGGTTGCATCACAGTCCCTCGGGCAATCTGGTCAACCCCTTCCATGTAGTCACTCACCTTCCAAGTTTTGTTTGCATCCCCATCCCGAGCCGTCCATCCCTTGGCAAGGCGTCATCGCATCGGAAGATACATAAACCAAGGCATATCCCTGCCTTAAAACCATCATACCAGTCATAGCATGCTCATGGAAATCAATGGACATTATTGGGTACCAGTGTCCCATAATGGCCCTGCTCCTAAAGTTATTTACCAGCATATTACTTCCTGATCCAATTCTTTTCACTGTCATTGCTAATTCTTGCAGTCGATTTTAAACACTCAACCGGGCATACCTTATTGGTAGCTTGTCAATAGGTTACATTGCAATCCATTTTACTTCCTATCACAATAATTCAAACTAGCATCTTTGACCAAATCATCATGTATAAATATATCACATCAAGTTAGCTCAAAACATAATCATCATAGATCAAATCATAAATCACATGTAACCATCAAAAACCAGAATCATAGATCACATGTAATCATCATAGACCATAATCATAAATCACATGCATAATAAAACTGAAATAAAATATTAATACTTATCATTTAATCAATCCTTAGCTTCTCCCTTTTTCCTTATTTTGTATGCATACCAAATCGATTGCCACACCCGAAAAACACCCAGTGCCTTCTCCTAAACCATGTGCACATACACATAGTGTGCATCACACACATACAACCACACACAACATACAACACCATGCAATACATGCACCTACACCTGACATACCACACATATGCCTACACCCAAGGTACAACACAACACATACATACACCTACACCTGATGTACAACACCACACAATACATGTACCTACACCTGGCGTACAACACACCACAATACATGTACTACACAGAGTACAACACAAGTACACATGTCATGATACCATGACTACACAATGCACATACATAGTACCGCATGTACACAACACAACATGTATGACATGCACATAATACCACATGTACACTAGTACCACATGTACAACACGTACACAGTACCACCTCTAAAAATCACCACTTGCACAACGTGTGCACAGAATCACATGTACACATCACCAACTACACAATGCTTACACAACGCCACATGTACATTATACCATTTATACCATGTGTACACAATGCCAAACGTACACAACACCACATGCACAACATGTACACGACACCACGTGTACACAACACCATATGCACGACATGTACACAACACCACCTACACACAACACCATATGTACAACATGTACACGACACCACATGTTCACAACACCACTTGTGCAATCATGCACACAACGCCATATGTACATAGCACCACATGTACAACAGGCACACAACACCATATGCACATAGCACTGCAAATACAACATGTACATACACAAAATTGCATATGCAACATGTTCACAATACCATATGCACACGACATCGCATATCCATTATGCGCACAATACAATATGTACACAGCACTGCATGTCCAACATGTATATAACACCATCTATACCCATCACTACTTGTGTAATATTCGCAAAACACTATATGTACTAGCATGTATATAAGATTGCATAAACAACATGTACACACACTATATATACACAACACTGCATGCACAGAACATCACGTATGCAACATGTACAACATATGCACAACAATAGTACCACAATCTAAGACCACACTATCTCTATTAGGCAACCTTGCTTCCAGTATTTTATCCATGCTTGTCCCAACATGTTGCAAACCACACCAATTTCATTTCGCTAATGTATCCCTTGGTATAGCCTGCCCATAACATAGACATAATATAATCACATAATATCAACACATGACCACATGGTACTAACCTCATAGATTTGTCAGGCCTACTCCAGCGCCCCCTTGGATATCGAAGCCATCAGATTTAGATGATAATCCTCTTCTGTAAAATGGGGAAATAGTTGGGTGAATCAGATTAATTCTGCTATTGTAGCCTCTTCCAAATCTTAATAAATACTTTTGAAATAATCGTTTTCTAATGAAGCAATTTCCTCAAAAAAAATTGCAGTACGTCTAGCATCTCTCTACATTTCTAAAATTGTATTAGTATTTTTCCTACCTCTATCATAGTTGTGGAAAATTTTAGAATTTTCATCACCATTTTTAAGCCAAACTTCCTTGCTTTTGATTCACCATTGTTATTCCTGGTCTAGAACAATCCTCATTTTCTTCTTTTCTAACTCTATAATCTTGTTTTTGGTTTCTTCTAACTCATATCCACCTTCTTCATGGGTCTCCATCATTTCAATTTCTACCTCAATTGCCTTGAGATCCTCCTCATCCCTTATCTTCTTGAGATTTCCCCATTAAATCAATACTTGTTTCATTCTTTTGAGGTTTCCCTTAAATTGTTGTTTTGCATACTAAGCCTCATCTATTCTTAAGGGGTTCCATGTCTCACGAATGAGTTGAATATAACTCTCATCTCGTAACCAGGAAGAGTTAAATTTGAAGGGACTTCCCTGCTTTGGTATGTCACACTTGACTTCAATATAGATCTGATGATGATCGAGTCTCCTCCTGACCCGATCCATTATTAGAATAATTGTATTTTGTCCACTAAATCCTCTACCATCAACAATTTTTCCATTATTTTTTCCACCATTGCATTTCTTGTGTGTTTATTCCTCCAAGTGCGCTTATATTTGATTAGGTTCGAATCAATAAGCCTATGATCCATCAATTTTCTTGCAAAAAACTATGTCAAGGGATCTTGATGGGCTTGGGGGCTCAAAATCTCCAACTCTCCTAGGGAAAAATTCAGATCCCTACCAACCACCAAATTGTTTGTCTTCATAAAGGATTTTTCGAGGAGAGAATTCCAAAATTGTTCCTAATCCTGGTAGGGTCCATAAACATCTATGATAGTTAAATCCATAAAAAAATAAATAAATAAATAAATAAATATTAAAAAAAAAAATGTTTGAGTAAATATTCCACTCTAAGAGCTATAAGTTTTTTACAACCTTGATCTTGCTCAGATTGAAGCATGTCGATAAGCCATGTAAGCACCCTCTCACATCCAATGAGAAAAAGGACCACCTTAGGAACTGTAGAAAAATGTGTAACTAGGTTCGGTCTTCATAAATATGGAATGTATTTTTTATTCTTGTAAATAATAAAATAAAAGAAAATTTTATTATTATTATTATGAAGCATGGGTTTCATGCTCAAGGTATTTTATTTTATAAGTCAAGCACCCATTTAGTGCTTCTAGGGTTTGTACTAGGTCAATAAGTCAAAAGATTCATTGGCATAAGTTGAAGACCCCACTAAGCACATTGTAACTTGTGAAAAAAAATGTCTTTAAAAGTGTTGAAATACCCTCCAAGACCAAGTCAGCCTGGCAGCTAGCAAGTATTCCTAAAGGAACAGCCACGTCCACCCCTTGAAGAGCCTATAAATAGAAGAGGACTCATCCTACTTTAAGGACACTCACTCAACACTCATTCTAGCGAAGGAAGAGGAAGGAGAAGGCAATGAAGAAGAAGGAGGACAAAGGATATTTGTTTTTGTGCTAATTTTCTCTCACACATGCTAAAGAGGACTAGGGTATCCATCTACAAGTTCGATCTTGGATAAAATGAGGCAAAGAGGTCAAGCGAAGGTCACAAAGGGTCACTCTCAAGCTTCAGAAGTCAGATAAAGGGAAGCGAAGGTCATAGTAGGGCTCTAGAAGAAGATAAAAGTTACCATGTGTAGCAAGAACAATTGTAAGGAGGCTGAAATTTCAGATATGTAGTAGAAGGCCAAAAATTTTACAGCAGAAGGTCGAAAAGGTACTATTGGAAGGGATTTAACTAGGTTTGTGATCCAAATCTTGGGGGCAGGCCCCTAAGATCTAAAAAATTGAAATGGAACTTGGGGGGTGGGCAAGATCTGAAAAATCTGAAATTCCAAAAAACAAATAGGAGAACACACATTAAACAAAACCACCAAGAAACTTTTTTATTAAAATAGAGAAAATTTGTAAAAGCTACATTGTGGTGGACAATCTATCCTTTTACAAAATGTGACTTGTTAATTATAGCTTTTTTTTAGTTATAATACCACAAGTAAATTACAAGGGTGGGTAGATATCATGGGTGATTGAATACCATGGGTGGATCTCACTTACAATACCATGGGTGGATGACACTTATAATACCATGGGTAAATTCCATGGGTGAACAAATACCTTGGGTGGATGAATACCATGTGTGGATGCCACTTATAATACCATGGGTATATTCCATGAGTGGATAAATACCATGGGTTGATTAATACCATGGGTAGATTCTAGTTTCCATTTGGAGCATTCCTCCCTCCTTAAGAAGCAATGGTCCCCATTGCATGAAGTTTCATCCTAAGAAGCCTTTATTGAATATGAGAAGCCACTGAAGAGAAGGGTTTTGTGTGGTTAATCCATAACCATGATGAACGAAGATCTGAGGATAGAGATAGCTTGTAATGTTTGTGAGCAACTGTGACACTAACAATGTGCGACCTAGAAAATGGACTTTGATGAAGTGTGGGTTTGTGGATGACCCATAACCATGACAAACGAAGATCCTAGGATAGAGATACCCTATAATGCTTGTGACCAACTATGATACTAACAGTGTGCAACCTAGCAAATGAACTTAGATGAAAATGATTTTGTGTGGTTGACCCATAATAGTTATGCTGACTATTGATGAAGTAGCAGGTGTCTACATAGCTTGGGGTCGGAGGGCATGTCTCCAAAGGGAACTCACTCCGAATGTTTCTCTAGATATAAAAACTAATTTAAAATGGGCATAACTTGGTCAATATAACTCAAAATATTTATTATAGCCTATTTTTTGAAATATAATGACCATTCTGCATCTTTCCATGTGATTGAAATCCCTATCTAGACACTTTGGAAACTCATATTCATGTTACAACTATCATGCCATCACAAAAGTTTTAAAAAAATAGTTGATTTTAAATTAATGATATCTCCATCATCTGAACTTTGATTCAACAATTTTTTTTTTTTAATTGAGTGATTTTTCAAGAGGATCTCATATATGCAATCATTTTTTTGAAATTATGCACAAAAACTACAAAAAAGGATAGAAGATCCGTCATCCACGAATTGTCGTTAGAAAAAATTCTGCAAAATGGTTGATTTTAAATCAGCGATATCTCCCTCATCCAAACTCCGATTCAGCCGATTTTTTTTTTAATTTAGGTATTTTTTTGTAAGTAATCCATATCTGTTTTTTTTTTTAATTCTTCACCAAAAGTTTCATATATGATCTACAAACTCACCACCCAAATTGTTTTTGAAAAAAATGAAAAAAAAAATTATATATATAGATTCTCATTTTTCCCAAAAGAGTGCTCAGTGGAGGTCATAGCACATGCATGAAGTTTGTTGAATATTATTACAAAACTTTGAAATTCAAATATGCGTCAAAACCTCATTCCCATGGAGTCATAACCTGAATCTGATACCATTGATCCAAATCTTGGGGGGATACCCCCAAGATCTAAAAAATTGAAATGGATCCTGGGGAGGAGGCCCCTAAGATCTAAAAAATTGAAATTCCAGAACAAAATAGGAGAACACACACTAAACAAAACCACCAAGAAACTTTTTATTAAAATAGAGAAAATTTGTAAAAGCTACATTGTGGTGGAAAATCTATCCTTTTACAAAATGTGACTTGTTACTTATAGTATTTTTTTAGTTATAATACCACAGGAATATTCCATGGGTGGGTATATACCATGGGTGATTGAATACCATGAATGGACCTCACTTACAATACCATGGGTGAATGAATACCATGGATGGATGCCATTTATAATACCATGGGTAAATTCCATGGGTGGATAAATACCTTGGGTGGATGAATACAATAGGTGGATGCAACTGACAATACCATGGACCATATTTCATGAGTGGATAAATACCATGGGTCGATGAATACCATAGGTGGATGCCAATTTCCATCCGAATCAGTTTGACTAATCAGTTTGACTAGATCAAAGTTGGCACATCATCTGAAGAGGTTGTTCTTGGTATTGGAGGATATTGGTCTCAGTCTTAAGGTCATGGAATTTGTCAATTGAAGAATCTATAAGGAAGAAAAGATATTTATGGGTTTTCCTCTGAAGAGGAGAGGTTTTGGCCTTGGCTTGCAGCCTATATATTATGTCATTGTTCTTTTTCCTTTGTTGGTTGTTTGATGCTTCACACATATAATAATAAGGAAAAAATCTAATAAGTAAATAAGAATCCCAAGCAATTATTAAGTAAAGAGAATTAATCATAATCATTTCCCTATTAAATTCTCAACATGGTATCAGAGCTAAGGTTGACTAAGGGCATCATGAAGATCTCCTCTACATTGAAGAAGTTCATAAAGAAGTGTTCAAAGGTAGCAAGCTATCTCAAGAAAAGAATCAAGGAAACATGGAGTCTCTTATTCTCTACAAAGAAGGAAGTAATTAAGGAAATAGATTAAGGTCTCTTATCGGCAGTCACTGGCACATTCCAAGACGAGAGAATTTGGGTAATTGATAGTGGTGCATCTAGGCACATGACAAGTCATAACAAACAATTGAATACTTTATCAAAGGGAAAATCTTCTTATTCAGTGGAACTTGGAGATAAAAAAAGTTATCCCATGAGAGGTATTGGATCAACCTCTATAGAGTTGGAGAATGGAAGAAACATTCACCTCAACAACATCCTATTTATTCCATGTTTGCATAAAAACCTACTTTCCATTTCATGTCTATAGGATAAGGGTGATAAAGGAGCTTTCATTCATGGAAAGGTTGTTGTATGGAGTAAAAACTCAAGCATAGAGAATGCTAGAGTGCTTGGTTTTCGAGAATAAATACTTTACAAACTAATATCTCCTCTAGCTCAAGACTTGGTTCACTTTGAAATTAGCCATGTGAATTATGGCATAGAAGATTTGGTCACCTTCATTTCAAGATCCTCCCAACTCTAAGTTCCATAGTAGATGGAATACCTTAACTGAAATAAGATCACAAAGAAGTATTTAAGGGATGTGAATTGGGTAAGAATACCAAGATACCATTTGGAAGCAGTGCTTTACGATCAAAAGAAATCTTGGATCACATTCACTCTAATGTATGTGGCCCTATGACTCCTAAATCACTTGGAGTTCATCTATATTATTTCGCATTTATAGATGATCATTCAAGAAAGACCTCGGTTTACTTAATGAAACCCAAGGATGAAATATTTACAAAATTCCAATAATTCAAAGTTGAAGTGGAGAACCTTATAGAAAGAAGAATCAAGATACTAAGATCCGATAATGGAGGAGGGTATACATCCAAAAATAGTATAGCATTCTGTAAGGATTCTAGGATTAAGAGGGAGTTGATAGTTCCATATAATCCCAAGAAAAATGGAGTTGCATAACGAAAGAACTGATCCATTGAAGAAAGTGTAAAGGCAATGTTACATGATGAAGATCTACCAAAATTTTTGTGGAGAGAAGCTACGAATACTGCAGTGTATATTCAAAATCAAAGTCCCCATGGGTCACTGGAAAACATGATTTCCGAAGAAGTATTCACTTGTATGAAACCAATTGTATACCATCTTTGTATATTCATATACCAAAGGAAAAAAGAAATAATTGGGATACATTGGGCATGAGAGGAACATTTCTTTATTACAGCAATTGCTCTAAGGCCTATAAAATCTACATAAAGAAAGGAAACCATATAGAAGCAAGTCAAGATGTCATATTTGATAATAATATCGCATTCAATAAATCTAAGGAACTTCCCATGGACTCTGATGATGAATAACTTCCAGTATTTGAAGAAGAAGTTAACAGGGAAGAAGAAGAATCTCATCGTGAACATGAGGGTCCCAGTGAAACCATTCAACCTTTGTGTTACAGATCCATTTGGGCACATCAAATACCAACATCCAAACCAATGTTTTAGGGCTCATCAAACCCTAATTTCATTTGCTTCATGCCCTAAACAAGTCACCCCTTTGAATGCCTCCTTCCTAGACAATTTCATGATTTGAAGACATCCAGAAATAGCCTTTAGAGGGACCAGTGCAGGTAAGCCCTTATGAAGGTGTGTTGCAGAGCAATTAAGTCCACTACCAGGGTGCTCTGCATAGCACTTAGGCTTCCTTTCACCTGCATTGGGAGAGAATGAGCAAAATTCACATACTGCCATCAGTGATCAAAATTCCTCTTTTATATCATATTAGTGTCCCATGTTGAAATTTTTATCATTCCACCTAAGTCGTCATGTAAAAATTTACTCACTTATGGTAGCCCAAGTTCAAACTCCAAGCCCCTCTCAAAAAATCAATATTTTTTGGTCCACCTTCATGTGTCTTGTTGGGCATACATCAATCATAAAAGATCATTTCAACATGTCTTTATGTCAGTCAAGTCAACATGGAGCCTCGTCATTCAAGGTCCCATTAGGTCATTAGGGTTTCCAAGGTTCCAATAAAACTCCATTCCATTGTATAAGATTAACAAGTAAAGGGTGATCAAAGAACATCTCTTCACCATGTGAAGATGATTGTAAATAGAAATGCTTATTTCATCATGTAATTTTGAGTTCAAATGTAATATTTGTAATTTTATGTCACTTAAATGTAATAAGTACAAGGTTCCCAAGATGTTAACTCGACATTCTAAAGATGCCAGACCATCAAAAGATCAATTTGTCAAAAGAAATAGTCAAGTGAAAGGGTAAAGTTTCAAAAGGTTAAGTGAATGCCAAAGGGAGTTGCCTTTTCCCAAGGGTATCCAAATCATCATTTTCCACAAGCACTAAACCCTAATTTCCTCTCCCACAAAGGTAGGGTTGGCTATAGAATCAGAGACATCTAAGTAGAGGAGGCCTAAGGGAGGTCATTTCAGCAATTATGAGGCCATTCCAACTCATAAACAGTATGTCTCCACCATTTTTCAAGAAGTCATTCCAAGGGACAAATCATTTGCCACACATAGGGCCAGGTTTTCTTCAAACTATGTTTCTGACCAAACAAAGATGCATTTGACAAAAGTAAGAGAGGTTTTTGTCCATCATAGGCCAAGGATTAAAAACCTCCTTTAGTTTTTACACATGTGCCATGGGTTTGGAGAAATGTTAAAAATACATTTGCTACAAGAGAGTTGTTGCGCTTTTGGAGTGACCTTGTGAAAATCAATTTTTCTCCTAGATGGAGTGTTCAAATGACTTTCTTGATGAGTCAAATGATAACTAGACAGAAAGAGATTTCCAATGAGCTATCTTGGGCTCAATTTGGACACCGAGAATGTAGTCAAAATAAAATTTCAATTTTGAGGTTGAGTTTGACACAGAGAGGGTGCGTTTGACAAAGAAATGACGCATTTGCCTTAAAATGTTGTGTGTTTCCTAAGGGTGTTGCGCGCTTATTAAGAGAGGGCATATTTGACCAGATTGCTGTACGTTTGCCCTAAAATGTCCAAAGATTGCCCAAAGAGCACTACATCATATCCAAGCTTCAAGATGTGTCACCAACATGCTCCAACAAACAAGTAGGTTGAAATCATATCACTTCTCTCCTCCACAGTTGAATTATATGGTGTTTCATTGTGTTTTGGTGTCCTACTAAATTCAAAACCCTAGTAACATAGCCCCATTCCTAAATTTCATTTTATAGCATCCCACTACGATTCCTACATTTCAAAACTAGCCCCTGTCACCTCCCTCATATCACACATCCCCATTTTCATCTCCTCAATTTCCTCACACAATTCCATACTCTCTACACCTACATTCCATTTCATCATCTCCCTAGGGTTTGACTCCAATAATTCATGGCAGAAGAAGAGAAAAAAAGTCATATTGTGGAAGAAAGATAGGAGAGGAGGGAGAATCATTAGACATGAGCCAACCAATACTAGAGAACTCATGGCATCTCCCATCACTGTGACATGCTTTAACTAGGGAAAAAATCAAAGCTGCAAAAGAGAAGATTGAAGCCTTGACCAAGCAAGAGGAGAAAAGGAGGCTAGACATTCTTTCCGAGGCATCAGTACATGCCTCAAACACATGATCAACCATCATCCCACCAATTTTGACAAGTTTTGAGAAAATTTTGCAAGTTGTGAATTTATGTGTTTTTTTGGGGCATTTTTAGCACAGTCAAAAGGTCAAATGCGCAACACCTAGGGTGCTACACTCTTTTTGTTGGCATTATGGCACAGGTTTGGAGCCATGGCACAGGTGTTGTCCTTGATGGCAACTCTCTTTGGTAACAGATCTCAGTTCAGGCTTTTAGAATGAAGGAAAAGGCATATACGCAGGTTCATCTAGACTAAGGCGCGTATACACGCGGGTTAGACGTAACAAAGGCACGTATATGTTGGAGAACTTGCTTTTGGACCGTGGTAGTTAGTCCTTGGGATTTTAACCTATGGTTTTGGACCATGGCATCTCGTCAGATGTGTTGATCCCTAGTATTGGGTCCATGGTATTGGTTTGTTATGGTTTTGGACCGTGGTATTGTGGAAGGCCTAGGACTATAAAAGAGGAAGGAGATCATGTGGAAAATGATGATCTGAATTATGATTGAATATCTGATAAAGTGGTAGATCTGGAATAATGGTAATTGGGTTATGGTGCAGATCTTGATCTGAATAAAGGATGAACCTTAGTGCAAAGAGAAGGATAAGTTCTATTGGTGGGTCATAATCTTTAAGCTTGAATGATAGTATCTTTGTATGATTTTGGTCTGTTATATGTGGCGCTTGCTTGATCTATAACACTGATAATCTGGGTTAATTAGTGTTTGAATATCTAAAAGTGTGAATTATCCTTTATAGATCTGTACGTAGGTTCAGTGAAGCGAAGGCGCGTATACACGCCGGTTCAATGAATGAAAACCGCGTATACGCAGGTTGTTCCAAATGCAGAAGCGTATGCACGCATGTTGCAGGTTATTGAAATAGCGTATAAGTTTTGAGTTGTGATCTAGCTGCTTCTGTTTATTGCTATTGTGTTCTGGGTTCAGATTTTGGTGTGTGTTTCTGGTACTGTGTTTTGGGTACAGCTGTCAGAGAAATATCTACTTGATTCAGATCTAATTGGTGAAAAGGAGATTGGTTGATTCTTGATGATTTATTGATGTTCATGGATCTAGTCTGAAAATTTATGAAACGTGGTCCCTGGAAGAAAGAGAAGGTTCTAGCCTTCTCTAGGCCAGCACCTATGTACTAGTATCTTGGCTAGTGCAAGAGCTAAAGGGGGTTGTAGCTCCCTTCCAGGAGAAGCTGGAGAA
>APFE030139242.1:81826-108951 GCA_000404065.3 Pinus taeda | reverse complement strand
ATTCTTACTATGTCTCAGCTACATGGAATTTTACCTGCTTATGAAATGAGAAAGGGAGGTCCATCAGATAGAAGAGAAGCTGCTTTCAAGGCATCAGGCAAAGGAGATTATTATGAAGCAAGCCATGTCCCAGAAGAAGAGGAAGAAGAATCAAACTTTGTCAGAAATCTTCAAAAGGGTTCTGGAAGGTTCAGAGGTAAGTTGCCTTTTAAATGCTTTGCTTGTGGAAGAGTAGGTCATTATGCTGCAAAATGTCCTTATAAGGATAAAGGAAAGGAACCTGCTAGATGGAACAAGAAACAGGGTGCAAATAAGAAAAGTTACTACACTCATGAAGATAGTGATGGTCTATCAAATAGTGATGAAGATGAACGAGGTAATGAATATAAACTGTTAATGGCATTTGAAGATGATGATTATATGGATGCTATAGATGTGGATAACCTTTTTGAAGAAATTACTAGACTCAAGAGATGTATAGAAGAAAATAATATGATCATTGATACTCTACAATTTCAAATTGATGAAAAGGAAAAACATTTTGAAAAGTTAGAAGGTGAAATTGTTGCTCATAGAAATGAGATTGAGAAAACAAAAGCTATTAATCTTAAGTTTGTCAAAGGATCTGAAACTCTGGATGAGATTATCAATGTACAGCGTTCCCCTCTAAACAAGACAGGTCTAGTCTATAATGGAGAAACTTCTCAAATATCCACTTGAAAAAGTTATCTTGATGCAGCAAAAAGGAGTGAGCAAAAGCACAATGGAGACTATCAGGTAAAGCAGGGACAAATTGCAAACAAAGGCTATCAGGGGCAATTTGTTTTAAGAGTGAACAAAAGATACAACCAGCCACAGGTAAAGTCTTCTCAATTTGGTTCAAGAATGAATAACAATAGAGATTACAATCACTGGGCCAGTAGATTTGATAACCGCAGAAGTTTCTTCAATGAACAATGTTTTTCTTGTCATAACTTTGGTCACAAAGTAGCTCAATGTGTTGCCTATAAGACAATCATGACTAGAGAAGCTCAAAAACAAAGAAGTATGACCGGGATTACAAAAAGGACCTACAAAAACTTTTCAGCTCTTGAAAATGAAGTTGAATGTTCTATCTGCAATAACTTTGGTCATGAAGATTCTGAATGCAGGAGCAGGTTTCAGCAGAAAAAGGAACAAGCCTCAAGCACCAAAACATGGAGGATAAAGGAACCACAAACAAAAAGATGTGGGATAGAATTTTATGCAGAGGGACAAGAAAATCTATGGTACATTGACAGTGGATGTTCGAAGCATATGACAGGTGAGAAAGAAAAACTTGAGTCTTACTTTGCTCTAGAAAAGGGAAAGAAAGTTTCTTTTGGAAATGATACTCCTGCAACTATAAAAGGAAAAGGCATTGCTCGGTTAAAAGAAAAGGTCAAGGCTGGAAATGTTTTGTATGTTGATGGATTGAAGCATAATCTTCTAAGTGTCAGCAAGATGTGTGATCAAAGAACCGAGGTAATATTCAGGTCAAATGGATGTCTTGTTCGTGATCTTGATACAGGTAAAACAGTGATCAAAGGCAAAAGAACTCCAAATAATCTGTACATATTTGAAGAAGGAAACAACAATGCTATCTAAGCAAGGATGATGAGCACTGGTTATGGCATCGGAGGTTGGGACATCTAAGCTTTTCACAAATAAGGAAAGCATGCAAATATCAGGCAGTTCGCAATCTTCCAAATATCAAAATTCCTGACAACACCATATGCAAATCATGTCAATTTGGAAAACAAACAAGAACTAACTTTCCAGAGAAGGAAGGATCAGCTAGCATGCCTCTTGAGCTAGTACATACAGATACATGCGGTCCTTTCAGAAAAAGAACACCTCGAGGAGAAGAATACTTGATATTATTCACTGACGATTTCTCCAGGTTTGTCTGGTTAGTACTTATGAAGCACAAAGATGAAGCATTCGAAAAATTCAAAGCCTTCAAAGCCTTGGCTGAAAATGAATCGGGTCACAAAATTAAGTGCCTCAGATCCGACAGAGGTGGGGAGTTTACCTCAAATGAATTGTTTGATTTCTGTGAAGAACATGGGATAAGAAGAGAATTCTCTACAGCTAGAACTCCTCAGCAAAATGGAGTTGTGGAAAGAATGAACAGAACAGTCCAACAAATGGCCCGTGCTATGCTTGATGAATCAGGGACTCCCGCAACTTTCTGGGGTGAAGCTTCTCATGCTGCGGTTGTTATTCTAAACAAAACAAATGTCCGGGTGAACAACACTCAAACTCCTCATGAGCTCTGGAATGGTAAGACTCCTTCAATAAAGCACTTCAAAATCTTTGGGAGCAATGCTATATTAAGAATACTGATGAGCAGCTTGGCAAACTTGAACCTAGAGCAGATGAAGGCATTCTTCTTGGTTACTCTCCACATAGCAAAGCATACAAGTGCCACAATAAAAGACTTGGCAGAATTATTGAAAGCAGTGATGTAGTGGTTGATGAGAAGGGATACATCCCTAGACAAGTACATCATGAAGACATCGAAGAAGATGAAGGCTACCCTCAACAGCAGAATGATGAAGAACCTCAAGAAGAACCTGAAGAAGAATCAGAGGAGCAGACAAGAATAGAAGAAAAGACTCCATCCAGATATGTTCACAAGAATCATCCAGAATCTCAGATTATGGGGCAGAAAGAAGCAGGTGTACAAACAAGAAGAACAGTTGCAGAAGCCTCAAGCTATTTGGCATTACTCTCCTCTACCGAACCACAAAATGTGAAAGAAGCATGCAAAGATGAATGTTGGATAAAAGCAATGGATGAAGAACATGAGCAAATCGAAAGGAACAACACTTGGGAACTGGTTCCTAGACCAAAGGATAAGAATGTTATCGGAACAAAATGGGTCTTCAAAAATAAATTGAATGAAAATGGAGAAGTAATTAGGAACAAGGCCAGACTTGTTTGTAAAGGGTATGCGCAGCAAGAAGGAATAGACTTTGAAGAAACCTTTGCTCCTGTTGCAAGACTTGAGGCCATCCGAATGTTCCTTGCTCTCTCAAGCTTTCAAAACTTCAAAGTATTTCAAATGGATGTGAAATCAACCTTTCTGAATGGAGACTTGGAAGAAGAAGTATACATTGAACAACCAGATGGGTTCATTCTTGGAAATGATCAAAATCTTGTATGCAGATTGAAAAAGGCTCTCTATGGGCTCAAACAAGCTCCAAGGGCTTGGTACTATCGTTTGGACAAATATCTTCATCAACAAGGTTTTTCAAAAGGATCAGCAGATAGCAATCTTCATATAAAAATTGAAAATGACAAATTGCTAATACTTGTTGTGTATGTAGATGACATTATCTTTGGCAGCAATGAAGAAGCTATGAGTCAAATCTTTGCCTTGGTGATGCAGAAAGAATTCGAAATGTCTTTGCTTGGAGAACTGACATACTTTCTTGGATTGCAAATCCAACAAAAAGGAGGTGGTATCTTCTTGTCTCAAACCAAGTACCTCAAGTAGATTCTGAAGAAGTATGGCATGGAAGATTCGAAACCATTATGTACCCCTATGATTACAGGATGCAGTCTTAGTGCAAATGATGAATCAGCAACAGTGCATCAACCAACCTATAGATCCATGATTGGAAGTCTACTCTATTTGACAGGTACCCGACCAGACATCATGCATGCAGTGGGGATAGTTGGAAGATTTCAGGCAAATCCTAAGGAAACTCATCTTCGGGCAGTAAAGAGAATTTTCAAGTATCTTCAAGGAACTCAAAACTATGGCTTATGGTATCCTAGAGATACAGATCACACTCTTCATGCTTATACAGATGCAGATTGGGGCTGGAAGCGTGGATGACAGAAAGAGCACAAGTGGTGGTGC
Organism: Pinus taeda; assembly: GCA_000404065.3. Taxonomy (NCBI): domain Eukaryota; kingdom Viridiplantae; phylum Streptophyta; class Pinopsida; order Pinales; family Pinaceae; genus Pinus; species Pinus taeda. Next base: position 105,059 of record APFE030139242.1, on the reverse strand, counting down.
ATTCTTTATGGGTTCCAGATTAGTATCTTGGTTTAGCAAGAAACAGAGTTCGATTGCCTTATCTACAGCTGAATCGGAATATGTGGTAGTTGCATCTTGCTACACTCAACTCCTTTGGATGATGCAAACCTTGCAGGATTTTCAGATCACTTGTACACCACCTATCTCCATCTTATGTGATAATACAAGTGCAATCAACATTTCAAAGAACCCAATCATGCATTCAAAGACCAAGCACATACTGATCAAGTATCACTTTCTCCGAAAACAAGTGATGGAACAAAAGGTCAAATTGGAGTATGTTCCTTCTAAGGAACAAGTTACTGATATTCTCACCAAACCACTGCCCAGGGAAACTTTTGAACATCTCAGACAGAAGCTGGGAGTAGTTGATGCATCATCTTGCTGTTAAACTTATCTGTTTTAGAGAAAAATGGGTGTACGCGTGTTGTCGGAAGAGGATCCGTGTACATACGCCGTTTTGTGCAGAGAAAGTCGCGTATATGGAGGCTTGATGGATATCAGAAGGGACAGGCTCTGGTTGAAAATTGTCTGATATGGGTCTGAAAGAGACCATCTAGCACAAGTTCAGGGGGAGCAGATAAACTTATAATGATGCATTGTTGGCATTATCTTAGAAGCTTTTGGTTCTATTTCACAACTGTTGTTGGTCTCTAGTGGAACAGAGGCAGGGGGAGAACAGAAGGAAATCTTGGTTGCTGATCTGAGTGGTGATTGACAGATGCTGCTGCTATCAGTTATTTGTGACTTTCATAAGTCTTGCTCTACATATTTCATCTTTATGTCATGTATCTCTGTTATGGTGTCAAGGTCATGTAACGGCCTATTTTGGTTTCCCCACTATGCCTGGGATGAAGATGTAATGTACTTGGTTGTCATATGTAATTTTCTGATGTATCCCCACTTGGTTGGGTGGATGATCCCCACGTGATTGGGTGATGGACGTATGTATTGATTCTTTTGATGATAGGAAGGTCTTTTATGATGTATATGTCATGGTTCTTCTTGAAGAACATCTTTTGCAGATCTTGCCTACAGTCAGGGGGAGCATGGTCAGCACAACAGGGCAGAGATTTCACCATGTAGTCAAGGGTAGCACAACCATTTGCCCTTGATGACAAAGGGGGAGAATGACTTGGGGGTTGCCATCAAGTCCAAAGAGGGAGATTGTTGGCATTATGGCACAGGTTTGGAGCCATGGCACAGGTGTTGTCCTTGATGTCAACACTCTTTGGTAACAGATCTCAGTTCAGGCTTTTAGAATGAAGGAAAAGGCATATACGCAGGTTCATCTAGACTAAGGCGTGTATACACGCGGGTTAGACGTAACAAAGGCACGTATATGTTGGAGAACTTGCTTTTGGACCGTGGTAGTTAGTCCTTGGGATTTGAACCTATGGTTTTGGACCATGGCGTCTCCTCAGATGTGTTGATCCCTAGTATTGGGTCCATGGTATTGGTTTATTATGGTTTTGGACCGTGGTATTGTGGAAGGCCTAAGACTATAAAAGAGGAAGGAGATCATGTGGCAAATGATGATCTGAATTATGATTGAATATCTGATAAAGTGGTAGATCTGGAATAATGGTAATTAGGTTATGGTGCAGATCTGGATCTGAATAAAGGATGAACCTTAGCGCAAAGAGAAGGATAAGTTCTATTGATGGGTCATAATCTTTAAGCTTGAATGATAGTATCTTTGTATGATTTTGGTCTGTTATATGTGGTGCTTGCTTGATTTATAACACTGATAATCTGGGTTAATTAGTGTTTGAATATCTGAAAGTGCGAATTATCCTTTATAGATCTGTACGCAGGTTCAGTGAAGCGAAGGCGCGTATACACGCCGGTTCAATTAATGAAAACCGCGTATACGCAGAAGCGTATGCACGCATGTTGCAGGTTATTGAAATAGTGTATATGTTTTGAGTTGTGATCTAGCTACTTCTGTTTATTGCTGTTGTGTTCTGGGTTCAGATTTTGGTGTGTGGTTTCTGGTACTGTGTTTTGGGTACAGCTGTCAGAGAAATATCTACTTGATTCAAATCTAATTGGTGAAAAGGAGATTGGTTGATTCTTGATGATTTATTGATGTTCATGGATCCAGTCTGAAAATTTATGAAACGTGGTCCCTGGAAGAAAAAGAAGGTTGTAATCTTCTGTAGGCCAGCACCTATGTACTAGTATCTTGGCTAGTGCAAGAGCTAAAGGGGGTTGTAGCTCCCTTCCAGGAGAAGCTAGAGAACGAGAGAGGGTTGTAGCTCTCTGCAGGTTGCAGCCTGCGTACTGGTAAAGGACTGCACTAGTACATTGTAAAAGAAGTTTCTAATTTAAAAGAAGATAGAGACGAATTGCAGCAGGTGGTTTTCACAAACATTGAGTTTCCACCTTATATCTTGTGTTCTTGTGTGTGATTGTCGTTCTGCTCTGTTTTACTGCTTCTGGTTACTGGTTATTTGATTCTGAAACACAGATTAACAATCATCATCAGAAGGATAAAGTAAATTAAAAGTTTTCTTTGTATACGTGGGTTTCCTTCTGCATAGTTGCGTATATACGCGGGTTTAATTAACTGAATTAGTGTATATCATTTGATTTTGAAAAAGGAATATTTGACTTGATAATACTGATTCACCACCCCTCTCAATATTATTTCCAACACTTTTTTGGGGAATCTAATGAACAAAAGGTCAACATATTTGGATTCAAAGTGATGAGGACATGCACCCTGTGCATTTTATAGGCATTTGGAGACAAACAGGTCAATCAAAAGGGACAAAAACCACCAACAAACCATGTCTCTGCCTCATTTCTAGTTTGGGCGCTATGTGTTTGACTTGTCTTGGGAGAATGACGTTTTGGAGGGTCAAATCAAGCCCATTTTGAAAAACAAAGGTGTTTTTGGAAACTAGACAGGATAATCTTTCCAATGAGCTATCGTGGAGCAAATTTGGACACCAAGAAGGCACCCAAAAGTAGTCCCGAATTTGGAGGGCGCGTTTGACAAAGAGAGGCCGCATTTGACAGTCTTTTCCAATTTTCATTGTTTCTCTCCAAATTGATTTTCACCTATGGGAAATTGATGTTTTACTGATGTAATTGATAAGGATGATGTAATTATTATGTTTTTTTATTGTTACCTAGGGTAAATACATTAGTTAAATGGCCTACATGACTTGTAATGAATCAATTTTCTTAAGTTAGGGATGAGTCACTTTAACCACCCTATACTCTAGTTATTAGTTCAGTCTTTCTTGCAACTGCTCCTCCTCTCATGGATTCGACCCCTGAGGCTAGGATGAGTTGGTTTGAGGTCTATACTATGTATTTTCTTAGTCATTTTATAGGTTGGACTCTCTTGTATATTGTATTAGTGTTTAGACTTTGGCATGGAATATATTGGATGAGTTGCAGTTATTTTTGTGGGATTCCTGTGGCATGGTAATTTGATCTTGTTTCTTCTTCTGTTTCAGATGTATGAATGTTTTGTACCTTTCATCCATGTCACTCTATGATATGTTGATTTTCAAGGTGTGATAAGCAGAATTCATCTTTGTATGCTCTATTTTGGGAAAATCATCATAGATTGTTTCATTTCTTTAGTTTAAAAATAATTCATGACCCTCGTACTCTTTTTAGCATCTCACTAGTCTAAAACCATCTCATCACTATACTACGAAGTTTAAACTACCTTTCCTACCTTGCCCCATCAGATGTCTGTGATTATGATTCACTTTGCCCTGACTTAGTTCAGTATATGACCTAATTCACTTATCCTTGTGACTACCCAACCAAATCAAATCAAACAACCCTCTGCACTTCACATCTAACCAAAAACCCTAAACTATCCATCCCTCCTAGTTGTGATCCTTTGGAGAGAGCCCTCTCCAGCTTGGTAGGGCTAGCTACCAAGCTAAAAGACTAGTTTGTGGTTACCTCAGCTGGACTCTTCCTCAGCCTTAGAGATCCAGAGGAGTAATAATAGTAGGATCAATTATCCGTTGCTAACCGAAAAGCATTAAGATGATTTGGCAAAATTCATATTGCGTAGATAAGCTTATAGAGCATAGCTGGCAATATTCTGTTGGCGTGGTTTTGTATTATCTTCCAAACTTAGCCGAATCGGATTTTCTAGTTCCAATTCAAATTTGTTTTAACAAATCGTGCTAAAATCGTAAGCATGGATCCGATTAAGTAGGAGTAGTGTTGCTGCTATAAAAGAGAGGATTGTGCACTCAGAAAATTAGCAATAAAAATCCATTGAAGACCTCAAATTCAGATCAAGCGTTGTACTTTGTAAATTGCAGAACAAGGAATCGATCTTATTGTGCATGAAGGGAGGAGTTGCCCACTAGTGGGATGATCCCTAGAGGGGACCACTCGAGCCAACGCAACGTTGTTTTATGAATTTGTAACAATACTTCTGTAATGAATTTATTTGGTATTTAATTTTGAATTATGGTCTCTACTTTGAAATGAGTTCATTCGGCATTCAATTCTGAGTTTTGTTTCTTCATAATGTTTTAATTTTGTTATTTAAATTACTGCAAGGGAAACAGACTAGGTGGTTGGGCCCACCAGCTAGTTCATTGCCCCAAACCTCTTAATTTTCCTTTGCTACATTTTAGTTTGTATGGTGTGAGTGTGATCTTAGATAATTCTGCAATTTCATTTCATAGCTTTTCTTTTCAGCTTAACTTTCAACTTCAATCCATAAATTCTTTATTGTTGTTCTAATTATTTAAGTTTAACATTAATTGATGTTTCTTGGATATTTTTATCAAGGCTGAAGATAAGTAAATAGTGAATGTTTTAAATTGCATCTTTTATTCATTATTACAAGGTTTGCCTTAATCTCATTACTTCATAATAAAGTTTATTTTCATAATACAATAGTGAAGGAAACAACTACTCGGTAAAGAGTTCTCATTAATTTAAATTAATTGTCTCAAGATCATTATTTAAAATGTCAAATTGATTCCTGCACTTTGAAAGAAAAACATTTATTCTTGTACTCTTAATAAGCAGCCTGGATCAGCATAAGGAAAGATTGTGAATCTTGTTGGTAAAGCATTCATAAAATTCTTCATTATAATTAAATGATGCACATATTACACAAAATATTTTGACGAAGTATTTAATAAGGTCAGGGTAAACAAAACGAATTGTATATTTATTCCATCGGTTCTTATTGCATATTTTCCTTACAACTAAAGTACTAAATTGCCTTTAAGAGAAGCAGTGCATTATTATCTTGATTCTTTTTAAAGCATTCGATTATTTCCTTCGATTAGTTGGAATGAAGTTGCCTTGTGATTTCTAGTTTAATTTCACGTTTTTTATCCTTGCAACAAAGTAGTAATTTTTAAGAGGCTTTGCATCCTTTATTTCCTTAATCACATTCTTTATTTCCTTAATGGTTGCTTGTTTGAATGGGGCCTACATTCCATTGTCCCCTGGAAAACTGAGGAAGACTTTCTATAGGAGTCAACTCAACCCAAAAGAGGAGCCAGAAGTAGATTCCCGGAGTTTGTTTACTTTGCTTTAAAGAGTGTTGTTCATTTTTCCTTAATGATGCCCTTCTGAATTTCTTGCAAAGAACTTAGTTTTTATTTGACAGATCCCCGAGGTCGTAATCTGGCATATATTGTGCTACGCCTCTAAGTTTACTTACCTAAATTGACAAATTAAATGTTGGTGTAAATCTTGCATTTATACCGCTCGACAAGGTCCCACATTTATGCTTGGAATATGGCATGGGGGCAATTGACTGAAAGAGAGATTTGGTTCAACCCAATCTATGGTCAGGTGGTATGTGGAAGTCCCTAACTTGGTTGACATTTTCATATATTAATACGAGCTATTTCTCTACTTTGATTCATGTATATCTGTAGCAATTATGTTAGCGATATTATGGTTGAGTTTCAATCTTTATATGTTGGTTATTTTCTGGTTATATGTTGTTCATATGATGTGTGTCTTCGGCTCTTGTCATTAATTGTTTAGATATTGATCAGTTGATGAATGTGTGGACTAATAAGTGTTGTTGCGGCTATGTGGAGAGAGAATAGGGCTTTCAAGGTGATTCTCAGATGAATCTTAGACTTTTATGATCAGATATGCATTCATGACTTGTAGCTTCCATGTTTGCCATGTGTTGGATGAAATGTTTGCTATGTTCTAGGTAATTTAGGTCAAGTTTTGCCTTCAAGTTTGTATGTTTAGCCTTGTTGTCCTGTCATTAATGATTATGAGAAGTTTTAGGAAGCTTTGGGCAGTGGTCTAGAGGTTGACTTGGAATTTAGGCTCAGATCTCAGGACCGCATCCTCTAAACTGGACAATTTGGGTCACAACCACACCTAGTCAAGCTTTTGCATATGGTTGGAGGACTATAACCACATGGAGACCTTGTCATGCACGCGGTTGGGGGTTAAAGTGTGTGAAAGGGATCCCTATCTCAGAGTTTGGTCACCTAGGGTGGTTCTTTAGCCCTTGAGTTCCCCCGTAGCCCTGTGGAATCTTGTGAGTTGTCAGTCAGTGGTCAAGTGTAGGCCCCACTTATTTAAATGGAGCTAGGAGGTCGGGTCATGTCATAGTAATCTATTTGTATCATTTTTACCTTGGAAGGCTGGTGACATCGGGTAAATGTGAGAGGGGTGGGTTATAGGGTGGTATAAGTGCTCCCAAGTTCAAGCACTTGGAGTGGATGAGCAAAATGTGTTTGTCATGCATGCATGTCAGTTGTCTAAGTGTTTGTTATGCATGCATGTATATAGTCATTGTTTCAGTTATGTTATCATGTAGAGGTTGATGATGTCGATGTCGACATGATTGATATGTTGATTTCATTATATATATATATATATATATGTGTGTGTGTGTGTGTGTGTGTGTGTGTGTGTGTGTGTGTGTGTGTGTGTGTGTGTATGTATGTATGTATGTATGTATGTATGTATGTATGTATGTATGTATGTATGTATGTATGTATGTATGTATGTTGTGTTAATCCATATTGATTTTGTAGACGAGATAACCTCCCCTGAACTTCACTGAGGTATGTTGATTATGTTTATATTTAGTTTATCTAACATGGTATGTTTGTAGGAAGTAGAAGATAAAGATGACACACAAAATGGTGGAATACGGTTAACGTGATTCTCCATAAAGATCAGATAAATAACATGGTGATGGGTACTTCCCTAACACAACAGATACATTGAGAAGCTTGAAGGCAGAGATCAATAGTTGTAAGGAAGATAATGATTGCATCATTCAGTCACATGAAAGACTTTCTAGAGCATAGGAGAAGCACACGAAAGTTAATGCAACCATTCTTCAGGTCTATCATATTTGCAAAAATAGGTACCACTTAGGATCAATCATGGATAAGAGGAAATGGTTAATGGGGCATATGGAAGCAGGTCTCAATCAACATACAAGTTTGACAGGAATGACACAATCAGAGATGGTAGGTTCTTTGGTACATCTGATAGGAGGGGTAATGGTTGTGTGTTCTATTCTAGTTCTAGTTTAGAGAGACAACATCGTCATCACCACCACCATTTGTCTCTGAGAAGTGAGAAGCAGTACTTGCCAGAGTAGTTCAAGAAATAAAAGGCTCCTACATTTGATGGAGAAATGAAGAAGTCACAAGATGCAGAAGCTTGGTTTCTTGGAATGAATACCTTTTTCAGATTCCATGATTACTCAAAGAATATGAAATTCGAGATAACTAATTTCAATCTTAAAGAAAAGCAGACATTTGGTGGGAAGATGTAAAGAATGTCAGAGACATTTGAGAAGAGGGGTTGATTTGGAATTATTCGAGAGACCTTTTTTAGGAAGAAGTATCTATCTAAAAGATACTATGATGACAGGGAAAAGGTGTTTTATGAGTTGAAGATGGGTTTTATGATTGATGAGGAGTATACTAGAAGATTCTTAGAGTTGTTGAGATATGTGCCTTATCTTAAGGAGGAGAAATCAAAGATTCAGAGATTCATCAGTGGGTCATCGATGTCATTCAAAGACAGGATTGAGTTTGATGAGCCTAGATCCCCGGAGGAAGTGATTAGGAAGTTAAATCAAAGTTATGAGCAATCGAAGCACAAGATTGAGTCTAGGCAGGATTGGTAAGGTAATGAGAAGAATAAAAGAAAGTGGGTTAAGAAGAGAGGAAAACCTCAGGACACATATGACAAATAGAATGCATCATAGTACAAGAAATTCAATGCAGTTGGCAAAGGACAATAATTTTAGTCTGAGGAGAAGAACAAGGGTGATGGCAGGAAACCTTTGCAGTGTTGTACTTATGGAAAGGATCATCACATGAGAGATTGTCCATAACATCACGGTGGTAGACCGCAAATTTATAGTGCTAAGGAGGCACAAATAGTTGGGGATGTTGGACAAAGTATTCCTTGGATTTATGCAGCATTAGATAATAGGCAAGTTGATCATCAAGCATCTATTATCAAGATGGAAGGTAAACTTTGTGATCAAATTGTTTCTATTTTGATTGACCCTAGATATAACTATAGCTATATCAGTCATGACCTGGTGGACAATTTTTGCTTGAATAAATAAGTGCATGCAGAGTCTTGGTTGGTGCAATTTGTTACAAGTACTAAGAAAATAACTCATCATTGGGTATTGTGCATTTTATTTGAACAATATCTACATCAACGCACCTAAATGTGATTTTGTTGGGATCATACAGTATGTTGTTGGGTATGGATTGGTTGTACATTCACAGGACTAAGGTGGATTGTTATGATAAGGCTATTGAATAGAATCTTGCAGGTTAAGAAGAAGCCTATGTCAGTGAGAATGGTTATAACTATGCAAACAAAGCGCAGTAGCGGGAAAGGATGCGTATTGTTTGCAGTTCGTATTTCTAGTGATAAAGGTAAGGATGTTGAGGATGCAAAAGTCTTGAAGAGGTATATGTTTTTGCAATAGTTTCAAGATGTACTTCTAGCATAGATCTTAGAGCTACCACCTCATAGGGAAGTGGAATTTTCTATTGAATTTATGTCAGCATCAAAAGCACCGTACAAGATGAGCACTCCAAAGTTAGTGAAACTGAAGTTGCAATTGATGGAAATGGTTGAAAAGGGATACATTAGACCAAGTGTGTCACCTTGGTGTGCACCAATATCGTTTTCGAAGAAGTATGATACTCTTAAGTTATGTATTGATCGCAGACAATTGAACATGGTGACGATTAAGAAAAAGTACCCATTATTGCGGATTGATGACTTGTTTGATTAGTTGAAGGGATCAATATTTTTCTCAAAGATTGATTTGAGATTAGGATATAATCAAGCATGCTTCAAAAAAGAGGACATCTCCAAGACTGATTTATGGACCAGGTTTGGGCACTATGAATTTATCATGGCTCCTTTTGGTTTGACTAATGCTCCAACTACTTTCATGTGTTTGATGAATAATATGTCGCGTCCTTATCTGGACAAGTTTGTAATAATATTCATTGATGATATATTGATATATTCTAAGAATACGGAAGAACATGCAAAACCTCTAGCAACAATATTGAAACTTCTAAGAGAGCATTAGTTCTATGCCAAGTTTAGTAAACACAGTTTCTTTCAGTTAGAAGTTAATTACTTAGGGCATATTGTTTCAAAGGAAGGTATAGCAGTGGACCCAGAAAATATCGGAGCCATCACGGAGTGGGAAACTCCTAGGAATCTCGATGAGGAAAGATCATTCATGGGACTAACATGTTATTACAAGTGGCTCGTGTTGGAAACAATGATAATACTAAGGGGTGGGGTGGGGGTGAATCAATATTAAGGCTAAATTTAACTTACTATGACAATTTACTTTTCTTATTCAGCTTGAAACCCATCCATATAACCAACAACAATATATAATATGGCAACAACATAAACTCAACACACAAGGAAACAAACCATAAGCATCATTCACAATAGACATAGGTTTTTCATGTGGAAACCCTTTCAGGAAAAAACCACAAAGCCTGTTGTTGTTATTGATGTAAATTAAGAGCACCCACTTTATTACATCAATATGTTTTGTGAGCACCCACTCATAGGAAGCACCAACTCCATTTGATTGTTTGTTATCACTGACTAGCAGGAAGCACCAACTCCCTCTGTTTGTAGACACCTATCCAACTTACCAGAAGCACCATGTGAGGCACTGAACTCACAGATTTTTTGCAAGCATCAACTTCCAGTTCCTTGGATTTTTGCAAGCACCAACTTAGAGGAGGCACCGACCCCCAAGCCTTCCCAAGATCCACTAGAGATGGAAGCATCAACTTCCTGATTGCAGGCACCAACCCACACTCAAATAGAAACTGTATGTTCATTCTAATTTGGTAGCAACTCCACCTGATCTCAACTTTGATCTTCTACTCACACTACTGCACTTTGCAACTCTCAGCAACATTCTTTAGCAACCCTGTGATCTGCTCAACAATAGTCACTCTTATCCCTCGGGCTCTTGCTCTTCATAGCACAAGCTCAACTCTTAGCCTTGCTCACAATAACTCTAAGGCACCTTCATCCTTTCATACATCACACAGACACTTTCAGCCTTGTCTTACAACTCATAGGCAACTTTTGGCCTAAAACACATGACACAGGAAACTATGGACCTTTACACACAAAACTGGCTCTCACTTAGCCTTTCATAGTAGTGCACACTCATAGATCACTTTCCTCTTGGCTCTCGTTGGAAATTATGTTGCATTTCCATACCTTGCTCATTTGAGCTCTTGGGTTTTGTTCCTCTGTTGACTCCCCAATCGATGTTGCCACACTGCCCTGTGTTAACATTGCGCGTTGTACCTCGACATGGCCGTACACCCTGTTGTCTGCATTGGTCTCAATCTTTGCCACTGCATTCACTAAGAATGGGCATCCAGCTATTTCTCCATACTGAGAATTAATTCTCAGTTCACTTGCTTACTCAAACCAGACACAATCCTCTTTGTCTGTTGCTCTCACATCATTGAGACTCTCCATGCCTATTCATGGCTTCACAATACTTCAACAGGGTTTCTCTATAGATTGTTGGGCCGCTAGTTTGTCATTATTATTATCACTCTTTAACGGCTATTTCATCCATTTCTACCATTCTTTATCACGTCATTTATCATGGTTTATCATATAATTCCATTTAATAATTATTTATACTCTTATGGATAAAATTATTTCTTCTCCTTTATTTTTAATAAATTGATGATTATTATGCATGATTTTACCAATGATGGTTTATTAATAAATTTTGTTATAGCATAACTCACCATTTTAGCCTCCAAGATATTTTCCAGATTTCAGATTTGATCTCCAGCTCATCATTAAATATTCCAACTTAGAAATCCGCTGGAATAAGAACTAACAGTTTTGCATTGGACGTTTCGGGCAAATGGAGAAGAATCTAGAAATTCCGAAACATGGGTTTTGTTCTGAATGGACCGAATTAGTTTTGTATTTATTATTTTTCCCAAATTCGTTATGTATTAAGAGAAATAGAAGGTTCTCTGAAGACGTTTTTCTCAGATTCGTTGTTGCGGCCGGTTTCCAAATTATCTCAGTTGCAATACCAAATTTGACCTGTTCTTGTCGAATGCTAATGGAAAGATATTTCAGATATGATCTTACTGATCAATTTGTTGTGAATAATCCAATTTTGTTATGGGAATCATTTGTAATGATCTTTGTTGTAACTTCTCTCTGCTCTCTATGTATTTAAATGAAAACATAGATCAAAGAAGGAGATAATTAGATATGGATTATTAGAGATAGGATAGGATAGGATAGGAGGAGAGGGGATAATGGAGAGATTTTGATATATACATGTAACCATTGTTGAATTATAGGCAGACTATGCTATATTATTTTCATTCAATGAAAGAGTCTGCTGATTTCCCTTGACGCATGTTGATCGAACCGAATGAGACGTGTTGATTAAGCCTGAGTGGTTTTTAATTCTCTGGTTACTGTAAGTTCTTTCCTCCCGAAATTGGCAAGAGCCCATCACAACTAGGAGATCTAGCTAGATTAGCACTAGCACTGTAGATTTCCATTACTGGTTGCATTTCAATTCTATCAATTCTGTAGGTTGTGAGTGTTAATTTCATTACAGAGTGTTTAATTTCTAGCATAAGCGTGAGTTATTTTTACACAAGCAGGTGTGTATTAGAGCATTGATTTCATTTTATTTCGTTTACAACATTGTAGAATAGAGCATACGTGAGAGTGTGGTTATTATAGAATCAGCTGAAAGAGATTAGTTAATGCTAATGAACTCTCGATTGAGATAATTTCCATTTGAATTGCTTAATTTAGATTGAGTGTGATTTAGATAGAATCAGCTAGAAGAGATTGGTTAATGCTACTATGCTCTCAGTTGATGTTATTTTCAATTGATTTGCTTGCTTCAAATTTGATTACGGTTTGCTTGAGATTAAGTCCTGATGCTTAGATGTATTATTTCCTTTAAAAGTTACAGATTGAGATTTATGATTGCATCCAGTTACTCTTGTATCGAGTTTTATAGTTCAACTTAAAAAGCATTACTCTCTGGATTTATAGCTTGCACATATTGTGTACACTCTTGAAACAAAAATATTTACCCAGGTTGATAATTAATGTGAGGAAATTAGGAGTTTTAAAAGACACCTATTGGCACCCAACATAGACCACTGTCCTTGCTGCTTTGTCTTAGAGTTTTCTGATGATCCATCTTAACTCACTGAGGCGTGCATCAGAGCACATGAATAACTTGTCTCACTTCATGGCAGACCCAACACTCTTTCATTAAGATCATGCTCCTTTCCCTTGACTAGGAGATATTTGACAATCGCCATGCATTCCTGAGACCAACTTCACTGCATTCATTCAATCCTGCAATTGCAGACCCATACACTTTCAATACCCTGTACTGTTATATCGAAGCTTTCCAATCACAACTTCACAGTGGTGCACCGTTGCAAACTTCTGATTGCAAACCTCCAATATTCAAGCCCATTCTACTTTAGCTCCTTGTTATATCTCGACCATAGGACCGGGTGTTGTGACCGGGGACTTAGACATAAGGCGCTAAGTCTTCTAGAATCCTGTCAGGGACCTTTTTCCTTTGTTAAAGTCTGCACCCTTGGTTTCTTGTTTGGTTCACAACCAAGCGCTAAAACCATTGAAGCCCCCTTATTAGTGTTTTTCAATTGTTATCCATGTGCCAACAACCTCAATCCTCCAATCGTTGATCTCTGATTTCTGAGCTCCTTTTGCTTAGCCCTTATTGCACACTTTTCGCCACAAGACCATGGGCCATGACCAATCACTTAGAGTTATGGTGCTTAAGCCTTTATGCTCCTGTCGGGGGATATTCTCCCTTTGTTATTGCACAACGACCTTGGTTTTCCAAGTTTCCTCTTAACCATGCGCTAGCCACATATCAGAGCCCCCTTATTGGTGATTTCCACATTATGACCAAATGCTAACAACCACAATCCTCTAATCGTCGATCGTTGATAAGCCTCTATGTTCAGCCTAACCCTTGGTTCTTTACCTCTTTGCAACCGCATGGCAGCCCTTATATCAGAGCCCCCTTATTAGTGATTTCCATACTGTGACCAAATTCCATCCATCACAAACCTCTGATCGTCGATGTGACGTTATCATTGCCATGTGGCGCTTCCTGAGTGGTGACACGTGTCACCCAGATATGGCCCATTAGGCCACCCAAAAGGGTTGAATATTCTTGCCACGTGTCCTTCCATATCACTACGTCATGCTGACGTCAGTTGCCACTTGTCCTTATTAGAACAATTCAGATCCTGCCATGTGTCCTCATCGAAGCTCACCATCTGCTGCCATATGTCCTCATCAAAGCTCACCACATGATGCCATCTATCCTTATTAGAGCTAACTAGACAATACCAAGTGTCCTTATCAGATCCCATCACCATCTGCCATGTGTCCTTATTGTACTCAATCAAATGCCACCATGTGTCCTACTTAGAAGAGAGACAAACAACCTCACCCACCTTTGTTTTGCGATGAATTCCTTTGTAGTTTCTCTTTTTGCATTCCCAGCGGATTTTAGTTACAACCGAAGCTTTAACAATATTGCAACATTCAATGGGTTCACCACTTAGAAGTTTCGATCTACTGATATGATCTAACCTGTCAATGCTCTGATCGTCAATATGGCTTGATTGTTGACCTCTAATCGTCGATGCACCGATACACCACTGTGTTCCGACCTCCGATTGTGATCACCAATATGTCTGGTGTTGCCGATGTGCAATCACCAATATGGCATGCCCTCCGATCTTCTGATCTTTGATTTCACTGCCTTTTGATTTGTCGATCTCTGATATGTCCAATGTGTAGACCTATGATTACCGATATCGCTAGGCCTCCAAACTGTGATTGACTTTATCACTGCCCTCCAATTTGTGATTTCTGATATCGCTGGCCTCTAATATTTGATTGCCGATATGGCTTGGCATCTGATCTCTAATATCGCTGCCCTCCGATATGCCGATCTCCGATATGCTAGATTTCCCTGCCTAAGGCCTCAAAAACCCTAAACTTCAGCATGTCATAGCTTTTGAACCAAGAATTCATTTATGGACTTTTGCATATCGTTGGAAAGCTCTTGCAAAGAAATTTCCAATGGAGGGGTTTGATTAGTCTTTAAGCCCATATTCTACTCAAAATACGGCTCTAAACTCTCTGCCCTTCTTTCTGCTCCTTGATTCACTGAACATCGGAAATCACACCCACCATGGTGATCCTTTGCCTCAAGTTTGTAGCTACCATGGACTTCCTCTTGGGCCATCACTACCAATATCTGCTGCAACAAGCATCCGAGCTTGTCTAGTTGACATCAATGCCAACAATTAGGCACTGCCAATTTCCCAACACATCTCCCCAGCATGATTGTTGACATCAATGCCAACACACTTGCAGATGCCTTCTCTAGGCCACTGGCCATGCACACAATGCCAATTGTCCAACATTTCATAATGAACTTCTCACGGATTTCCTATCCTATTACATCCTTGTAGTGAAAAGGGAAGAAGTTTGAATGGATAAAGGAATGTGCAGCTAGTTTTGAGCAGTTGAAGCAATTGCTTACAAATGCTCTAGTTCTAAAGATTGCAGATCTCGACAAAGAGTTTGTGGCATGTACAAATGCTTGAAAAAGAGGAATTGGTGGAGTTTTGATGTAGGAAGGACATGTAGTATGCTATGAGTCAAGGAAATTGAATGAGCATGAGAAAAACTATGTGACTCATGATCTTGACTTGGAAATTATCATTAATGCATTGAAGATGTGGAGACACTATCTTCTTGGCAGGAGGTTCATTTTGAGGAGTGATCAAAGTGGGCTACGGTACTTGTTTGACCAACCTAATCTAAATCCTAGGCAAGCTAGGTGGTTGGCTATGCTCAATGAGTTTTACTTCGAGATCGGGTACATTAAAGGTAAAGAGAGCAGGGTTGCAAATGCTCTTAGTAGAAGAGTGCAGGTAAATCACATTGCAACTATGATTTCATATGGGACAAATTTACAGGATCAGATCTTACAGGCAAGACAACAAGATGATAGGTACCAATAGATTAAGCACAGGATATAACAACAGGGCACATGTGAACATGATGTGGATTATAATCTCACGATAGATGGTTTGGTCAGATTTAGGGACATGATCTATGTGTCGGACAACAATGAGCTCAAGAAGCTTATCTTGTGGGAATTTCATATTAATTTTTATTCAGGTCACTCGAGATATCAAAAGACATCAACAAAAGTTAAGAAGTTCTACCATTGGTCGAACTTGAAGAAAAAGGTTACTGAGTTTGTTGCGAGGTGTTTAGATTGTCAACATGTAAAAGTAGAGTGTAAGCATCCAGGTGGTTTACTGCAACAGATTCTGATTCAAGAGTGGAAATGGGAGGCCATTTCCATGGACTTCATTACATTTGTCAAGGACATCTAGAAAACATGATTCTATTATGGTCGTGGTTGGCAAGTTGACTAAGGTAGCTCACTTCGTTCCAATGAAGTCTATGAATTCAGCTAGTGAGGTGGCTCAGGTCTTCGTGAGAATGATAGTGAGGTTACATGGTATTCCTAAGAAGATTGTGTCAGTCACAGATGTTAAGTTCACTTCCAGGTTTTTTGAAGGAGTCGTTTGCAGGTTTGGGGACAGAGTTGGCCTTCAGTACAACTTATGATCCACAAATAGATGGACATACATAGATGGTTAATAGGATTCTTAAGGACATGTTGAGGATGTATGTCATGCATAAACAACAAAAGTAGGAAGAGTATCTTCCATTGGTATAATTTGCATATAATAATGGGTATCAAGAATATTTTAAGATGAGTCTATTTGAAGCACTTTATGGGCGATGTCGTAATACTCCATCAATTGGAGTGATCTAGTGACCAAAGTATTGATTGGACCAGATACATTGGCAAAGATGGAACATGAAATGCAGGTTATCAAGAAGAATCTAAAGGCAGCATATGACAAGAAGAATATTTATGTAGGTCAACATAGGGTATTTAAGGAGTTTCAGGTTGGGGAACATGTGTACTTGCACATCAAGTCCAAGAAGAGCTCCTTGAGGATTAGATCATGTTCCAAGTTGGCACCTTGGTATTGCAAGCCTTTCGAGATCCTTGAAAGGATTGGACCAATGGCCTACTAACTTGCACTACCTCCAACAGTGAAAGTCCATGCTATTTTCCATGCATCATTGCTTAAGAAGTACATGAAAGATGTTGATCATGTGATTGAATGGTTTGTATTGTAGGTGGTGCCAGAAGGATAATTCCAGCCAAAACCTCAGTGCATTTTGCAGTGAAAGATGCTCATGCTCTGGAATCGAGCAATCAAGAAAGTTAAAGTGTAGTGGAAGCACTTTTGGCCCATATGAAGCTACATGTTAGATGGCTGATTAGATGTAGGTTATGTATCCTTATATATTCTTTGGTTGAGAGGTGTGCCTTGATATATGTGTTTTTATGTTGTGTTTTGGTTATGCCTATGTATATAAATACTACATCGAGTTGTGTTATAAAGCTCCAATATGTGGTATGGTGTTCATGTTATGATGGTCATATGATATGATGTAAATGTTGCAATGAGTTGTGTTATAAAGCTCCATGGGCAAC
Organism: Pinus taeda; assembly: GCA_000404065.3. Lineage (NCBI taxonomy): Eukaryota > Viridiplantae > Streptophyta > Pinopsida > Pinales > Pinaceae > Pinus > Pinus taeda. The sequence goes on along the minus strand of APFE030139242.1, from coordinate 87,844 downwards.
GTGTGTTTTGTCAGTTCACAGTTTTTTATCAGTTTTAGCTTGGAGCTCTCTTCAATTCTCTCATTCTCTCATACTCTTGCACACTTAGAGAAAACTTGGAGCACTCTAGTTTAACTTGGATTGGAGAAAGAAGGTAAGGGAAAGCAGGAAAGCGCAAGGGAAAGGTTGGATCAACAACTACAATTGGATTACTTTGCAGGTAATTGGTTGCATGTGTGAATTCCTTGTTGATTTATGGATGCATGGTATATGCATGTGATTATCTAGTTATGATCTATAATTGGCATGGAGGATTTCCTGGATTGATAGTGGTTTTAGCCTTGCCTTGCCATTTCCTGGATATCCATGGTGTTGTGGGTTTTTCCACTTGATTGTTTTCTTATTGATGCTCATAATTCCTTATGGTTGCGGGTTGGAACAAACACTCTGGAAGCCCTAGAACAACTTGGGTTGAGTTACTAGTCATGGAGCCTAGGTTGGGACAAATGCTTTGGAGCCCTTGGTGGGTTGAGTTACTAGTCCCTGGAATTAGGTTGGACAAACAATCTGGAGCCCTGAAAGGTTGTGGGTTGAGTTACTTGTTCCTAGAACCTTGGACAACTTGGGTAGAGACCAATTTGGTTGGTGTTAATGATGTTTGATTTTGAGGTGGAATCACGAGTTTAGGGTTGAGGTGGTGGCCATTGGAACTATTGGTTTGGTTTTGTTTGGTTTATTCCATGAGGTCCCACATTCATGCTTGTAATATGGCATAGGGGTGATTGGCTAAATAGAGATTTGGTTCAACCTAATCTATGGTCAGGTGGTACGAGGAATTCCTTGACTTGGTTGAGATTTTCATATATTAATATGAGTTATTTCTCTACTTTGATTCATGTATATTTGTAGCAATTATGTTGGTGATATTATGGCCGAGTTGCCATGGTTTATATGTTGGTTATTCTATGGTTATATGTTGTTCATATGATGTGTATGTTGTCATGAGTTGTTCAACTATTGATCAGTTGCTGAGTGCATGTATTAATAAGTGTTGTTGCAACTATGTGGAGAGGGCATAGGGCTTCCTCAGTGATTGTCAGATGAATCTCAGACTTTTATGATCATATATGCATTCATGACTTGTAGCTTACATGTTTGCCATGTGTTTGACAAAATGTATGTTATGTTCTAGGCAGTCTAGGTCAAATTCATGACCCTCGTACTCTTTTTAGCATCTCACTAGTCTAAAACCATCTCATCACTATACTACGAAGTTTAAACTACCTTTCCTACCTTGCCCCATCAGATGTCTGTGATTATGATTCACTTTGCGCTGACCTACTTCATTATATGACCTAATTCACTTATCCTTGTGACTACCCAACCAAATCAAATCAAACAACCCTCTGCACTTTACATCTAACCAAAAACCCTAAATTATCCATCCCTCCTGGTTGTGATCCTTTGGAGAGAGCCCTCTCCAGCTTGGTAGGGCTAGCTACCAAGCTAAAAGACTAGTTTGTGGTTACCTCAGCTGGACTCTTCCTCAGCCTTAGAGATCCAGAGGAGTAATAATAGTAGGATCAATTATCAGTTGCTAACCGAAAAGCATTAAGATGATTTGGCAAAATTCATATTGCGTTGATAAGCTTATAGAGCATAGCTAGCAATATTCTGTTAGCGCGGTTTTGTATTATCTTCCAAACTTAGCCGAATCGGATTTTCTAGTTCCAATTCAAATTTGTTTTAACAAATCGTGCTAAAATCGTAAGCATGGATCCGATTAAGGAGGAGTAGTGTTGCTGTTATAAAAGAGAGGATTGCGCACTCAGAAAATTAGCAATAAAAATCCATTGAAGACCTCAAATTCATATCAACCGTTGTACTTTGTAAATTGCAAAACAAGGAATCGATCTTATTGTGCATGAAGGGAGGAGTTGCCCACTAGTGGGATGATCCCTAGAGGGGACCACTGGAGCCAACGCAACGTTGTTTTATGAATTTGTAACAATACTTCTGCAATGAATTTATTTGGTATTTAATTTTGAATTATGGTTTCTACTTTGAAATGAGTTCATTCGGCATTCAATTCTGAGTTTTGTTTCTTCATAATGTTTTAATTCTGTTATTTAAATTACTGCAAGGGAAACAGACTAGGTGGTTGGGCCCACCAGCTAGTTCATTGCCCCAAACCTCTTAATTTTCCTTTGCTGCATTTTAGTTTATATGGTGTGAGTGTGATCTTAGATAATTATGCAATTTCATTTCATAGCTTTTCTTTTCAGCGATTTAACTTTCAACTTCAATCCATAAATTCTTTATTGTTGTTCTAATTATTTAAGTTTAACATTAATTGATGTTTCTTGGATATATTTTTATCCAGTCTGAAGATAAGTAAATAGTGAATGTTTTAAATTGCATCTTTTATTCATTATTACAAGATTTACCCTAATCTCATTACTGCATAATAAAGTTTATTTTCATAATACAATAGTGAAGGAAACAACTACTCGGTAAAGAGTTCTCGTTAATTTAAATTAACTGTCTCAAGATCATTATTTAAAATGTCAAACTGATTCCTGCACTTTGAAAGAAAAACATTTATTCTTGTACTCTTAATAAGCAGCCAGGATCAACATAAGGAAAGATTGTGAATCTTGTTGGTAAAGCATTCATAAAATTCTTCATTATAATTAAATGATGCACATATTATACAGAATATTTTGAGGAAGTATTTAATAAGGTGAGGGTAAGCAACACGAATTGTATATTTATTCCATCGGTTCTTATTGCATATTTTCCTTACAACTAAAGTACTAAATTGCCTTTAAGAGAAGCAGTGCATTATTATCTTGATTCTTTTTAAAGCATTCAATTATTTCCTTAGATTAGTTGGAATGAAGTTGCCTTGTGATTTCTAGTTTAATTTCACGTTTTTTATCCTTGCAACAAAGTAGTAATTTTTAAGAGGCTTTGCATCCTTTATTTCCTGAATCACGTTCTTTATTTCCTTAATGGTTGCTTGTTTGAATGGGGCCTACATTCCCTTGTCCCCTGGAAAACTGAGGAAGACTTTCTATAGGAGTTAGTCAACCCAAAAGAGGATCCAGAAGTAGATTCCCGGAGTTTATTTACTTTGCTTTAAAGAGTGTTGTTCATTTTTCCTGAATGATGCCCTTTTGAATTTCTTGCAAAGAACTTAGTTTTTATTTGACAGATCCCCGAGGTCGTAATCTGGCATATATTGTGCTACGCCTCTAAGTTTACTTACCTAAATTGACAAATTAAATGTTGGTGTAAATCTTGCATTTATATCGCTCAACAAGGTCCCACATTTATGCTTGGAATATGGCATGGGGGCAATTGACTGAAAGAGAGATTTGGTTCGACCCAATCTATGGTCAGGTGGTATGTGGAAGTCCCTAACTTGGTTGACATTTTCATATATTAATACGAGCTATTTCTCTACTTTGATTCATGTATATCTGTGGCAATTATGTTAGCGATATTATGGTTGAGTTTCCATGGTTTATATGTTGGTTATTTTCTGGTTATACTTTGTTCATATGATGTGTGTCTTCTATGGCTCTTGTCATTAATTGTTTAGATATTGATCAGTTGATGAATGTGTGGACTAATAAGTGTTGTTGCGGCTATGTGGAGAGGGAATAGGGCTTTCAGGGTGATTCTCAGATGAATCTTAGACTTTTATGATCAGATATGCATTCATGACTTGTAGCTTCCATGTTTGCCATGTGTTGGATGAAATGTTTGCTATGTTCTAGGTAATTTAGTTCAAGTTTTGCCTTCAAGTTTGTATGTTTAGCCTTGTTGTCATGTCATTAATGATTATGAGAAGTTTCAGAAAGCTTTGGGCAGTGGTCTAGAGGTTGACTTGGAATTTAGGCTCAGATCTCAGGACTGCATCCTCTAAACTGGACAATTTGGGTCACAACCACACCTAGTCAAGCTTGTGCATATGGTTGGAGGACTATAACCACATGGAGGCCTTTTCATGCACGCGGTTGGGGGTTAAAGTGTGTGAAAGGGAGCCCCATCTCAGAGTTTGGTCACCTAGGGTGGTTCTTTAGCCCTTGAGTGCCCCTGTAGCCCTGTGGAATCTTGTGAGTTGTCAGTCAGTGGTCAGTTGTAGGCCCCACTTATTTAAACGGAGCTAGGAGGTCGGGTCATGTCATAGTAATCTATTTGTATCATTTTTACCTTGGAAGGCTAGTGACATCGGGTAAATGTGAGAGGGGTGGGTTATAGGGTGGTATCAGAGCTCCCAAGTTCAAGCACTTGGAGTGGATGAGCAAAATGTGTTTGTCATGCATGCATGTCAGTTGTCTAAGTGTTTGCTATGCATGCATGTATATAGTCATTGTTTCAGTTTGTTATCATGTAGAGGTTGATGATGTCGATGTCGACATGATTGATATGTTGATTTCATTATATATATATATATATATATAATATAAAATATATATATATATTATATATATATATTATATATGTATGTATTAATGTATGTATGTATGTATGTATGTATGTATGTATGTATGTATGTATGTATGTATGTATGTATGTAGTGTTAATCCATATTGATTTTGTAGACGAGATAACCTCCCCTGAACTTCACTGAGGTATGTTGATTATGTTTATATTTAGTTTATCTAACATGGTATGTTTGTAGGAAGTAGAAGATAAAGATGACACACAAAATGGTGGAATACGGTTAACGTGATTCTCCATAAAGATCAGATAAATAACATGGTGATGGGTACTTCCCTAACACAACAGATACATTGAGAAGCTTGAAGGCAGAGATCAATAGTTGTAAGCAAGATAATGATTGCATCATTCGGTCACATGAAAGACTTTCTAGAGCATAGGAGAAGCACACGAAAGTTAATGCAACCATTCTTCAGGTCTATCATATTTGCAAAAATAGGTACCACTTAGGATCAATCATGGATAGGAGGAAATGGTTAATGGGGCATATGGAAGCAGGTCTCAATCAACATACAAGTTTGACAGGAATGACACAATCAGAGATGGTAGGTTCTTTGGTACATATGATAGGAGGGGTTATGGTTGTGTGTTCTATTCTAGTTCTAGTTTAGAGAGACACCATCGTCATCACCACCACCATTTGTCTCTGAGAAGTGAGAAGCAGTACTTGCCAGAGTAGTTCAAGAAATAAAAGCCTCCTACATTTGATGGAGAAATGAAGAAGTCACAAGATGCAGAAGCTTGGTTTCTTGGAATGAATACCTTTTTCAGATTCCATGATTACTCAAAGAATATGAAATTCGGGATAACTAATTTCAATCTTAAAGAAAAGCAGACATTTGGTGGGAAGATGTAAAGAATGTCAGAGACATTTGAGAAGAGGGGTTGTCATGTCATTAATGATTATGAGAAGTTTCAGGAAGCTTTGGGCAGTGGTCTAGAGGTTGACTTGGAATTTAGGCTCAGATCTCAGGACTACATCCTCTAAACTGGACAATTTGGGTCACAACCACACCTAGTCAAGCTTGTGCATATGGTTGGAGGACTATAACCACATGGAGGCCTTTTCATGCACGCGGTTGGGGGTTAAAGTGTGTGAAAGGGAGCCCTATCTCAGAGTTTGGTCACCTAGGGTGGTTCTTTAGCCCTTGAGTGCCCCTGTAGCCCTGTGGAATCTTGTGAGTTGTCAGTCAGTGGTCAGTTGTAGGCCCCACGTATTTAAACGGAGCTAGGAGGTCGGGTCATGTCATAGTAATCTATTTGTATCATTTTTACCTTGGAAGGCTAGTGACATCGGGTAAATGTGAGAGGGGTGGGTTATAGGGTGGTATCAGAGCTCCCAAGTTCAAGCACTTGGAGTGGATGAGCAAAATGTGTTTGTCATGCATGCATGTCAGTTGTCTAAGTGTTTGCTATGCATGCATGTATATAGTCATTGTTTCAGTTATGTTATCATGTAGAGGTTGATGATGTCGATGTCGACATGATTGATATGTTGATTTCATTATATATATATATATATATATG